>OZ024917.1:51262673-51490497 GCA_964017125.1 Flabesymbios commensalis
GGTATATTTTGACTGAAAAAAAATCATAAAATGTGTTACATGTTTTGCACTTTTGGTTAAAAGCATGACACTTGGTATACATAAAGTGTGTTCCATACTGAACAATTTCTGTTAGAACACCTATATAAGCTCCCCCTGCCCATAGCGATCACAGGTCGATTTTTTTATTTTGGGTCTAAACCGAGCATTGCATTTGTTTGTTTTAAAAACTATAAGCAAGCGTGGACGCTTTGCTGAGTATTTTTCTTACCTTCAGTTTGATATATTATTTTAATAACTCTTATTAGTAAAATATCGTGAACAAAATTAGTAGTAGTGCATCTGCTGAAAATACAGCGCATGAGTAAAATTTTAAGGTAGTCAAAATGTCTCTTTCAGATTTCTCTTTCAGATTTCACTTCTTACTGATAATTAGTTGTAGTAACAAATTATTGCTTCACCTCACTTTTGGGCACTAATGGTAATTTAAGTGACATCGTGATAGTGCAGTGCATTGATGAGATGAATGATGTACAGATGATGACGGGAAGGTGGGGTTATTAGTGTAGGGGGCGTGTGTAATGCCGTGGGATTTTCTTGTTAATTGATAACACGAAACATCAAAACTTTCAGAAGATAACGTCGAATTAGGGTGTCAATTTTTCTATTTAGCATTAGTGACACTTTTAGTCCCATAGAAAAATGGGGAAGAACACATCATTTTTATACTAACGTAACAGCCAAAATTAAACTTGATGTACATTAGATATCAATGTAATAAACCAAATTACAGATACTATTACACACAATGCTCAGAAGAGGACGCAGAAATGAAACAACGTTATTTTTAGATAAAGTGACACTTTAAGCTCAGAAAAGTAAAAAATTAAAACAAATGATTTTCACACCACCATAACAACCTTAATACCGCATATTTGTTCAAGCGATAGTCATGTAATAAAAACATTTAAGATAATATTACACACTGTTCAGATCGAAAAGCACTCAGAATTATTATTGATGACCACATGTATATATCATGTCATTATATGACGCTGCTTCTGGGAAGCTATTCTTGTTGTGATATGGTGCTGCTCAGTCTGTTAGTATAGTCAATAATGGTATGCAAATCGCTGCCAGTGATTTCAATACCCTTCCTTCAAAATAGTCTGCGTAATCACCCTAACTCACAACAAAATCAGACCAATCAAATTTTATGTCACCCAAGAATAATTATTATATATAGAAATATGATCAAATCCTCGATTAGAATGGCCGCTGCTCGACGCAAACCTCAAAAACTCATAAATTTCATACAAAAATTGCTAAAGGGCACGAGAGGTCCACACTGCTCTGCAATGCCAAAAAGCAGCATCTGAATATTTTACAAGTAAGCAGATACTCCCTTCTGAGGTAACCTATTAATTTCATTCATACAAACTAGAGACCTCCCACCAAAATCCAACAGAGATATTTTAACAATATACTAAGCAGTGTAGTATTTTCATATACCCAGAAGTAATAGACACACACACGTGCTTCTTGTATCTAATCGTGTAGTATCAATATAAATTAAATTTTACGGAATAATGAGCATTATGAATGTTCCAAACTTAGACGTATCCAGAAGAGAAGCAGAGCTCAACCACAAATAATAACATGTTTCTGTTATTTTCAACATCAATAGTAAAGGTCCCCAACACAATAATTAGTATGAACGTTGAAATGAAACTAGTACAATCCAACGCATAAAATAGAACATATCACAATTATTAAATTTTACCTTGGGGGTGGGGCAATTCATATATTTCTTAGCATCTAATGGTAGGGAAGCGTCGTACACAGTGGCCAAACATTTAGCTAAAGGGCCTGTCACCCCTTGGCGATCAGCGTCAACGATCGCGTAACGCACGAAAAAAATCAGCCGAACGCTGGCGAACGCTGACCATCGCTAGGCCATCGTTGTGCTATCGCCGTGTGCGTTTTTGGTGATCTTTGTTGATCGCAGATGAACTCTGATGAATGCTGAGTTTTGAACAGGTTTAAAACTTTCAACACACACCAGCTTTTAAGAGGAGACGCTAAATGAGCGTTGAATGGTCGATACTCCATCGTCAAACACGCTAGGGAAGCGTTACTCGATCACTGTACACGCTAGGTGAGCGTTATTCTATCGTCAATCTACTTCTATGCACGAGAAAATGTCCAATTCAAAATAACTTAGGCCTATACCAAAACACTTCTAAACTGTCTGACAAAACTTCTTTGGAAAATTCAACATATTGTCACATGGGCTAACATCTTCAAAAAAATCAATTTACCGTTGCAAATCTACTAAAACCAGTTAAACCTCGTGGTAAATCATGTAATCGTAACTGTGCGTTACGGGAAGTAGAGCACACGCTGGCAGTCGCCACCCAGTCGTCGAGTGCGTTATACATGCACATTACTCATGCGCTACTCCCACGCTGGCAGTCGCTGGTGATCTCTGGCGATAGAATTACGGATTATGTGACGCGCGTTTTTCAGTCGTCAATCACGTTACTCTAACGCTACTCATGCGCTTACGAACGCTAGACAATCGTTCTGGATAATGAGAGTCCATCAATCGCCAGCGTTTTTAATAATTTGTAATATTTTTCCTTGCGTTAGCCTACGCGATCGTTGACTGTCATCGCCAAGGTGTGACCGGACATCGCTAAGTCCAAGCATTTGAACGGGGCAATGCTAAATGCAAAAAAAACGTAGGCCAATCATTTACCACCAGATATAAGACTTTCATTCGCACCTAATATTTAATAAAAATAAATGTAAAATTTTTAAGCAGCGGTGAAATGTAAAATAATAGACTAGTTTCACTATATATATATAACATATATATATTATATTTAATTCCATCAGATTTGAATTCATTTTATGACAAATATATTAAGACGACCGTCTCAGGGCTGACTATTCTGAAAGCTCGTCTGTTCAGCATCAATATTACGTGAATGTGGACCTCTCGTGACTTTTGTCAAAATCTGATGAAATTTCTGACTTATTGAAGTTCGTGTCGAACAGCGGCCGCTTTTATCGGGGATTTTACCATATTTTTTATGTATGCCTAATATTTATTCTTGAGTGGGACAGAAAATTCAATTGGCGTGCTTTTGCTGTGGGTCAGGGTGATCACGGAGACTATTTTAAAGGAGGGTATTGAAATCACTAACAGCGATTTGCATACTATTATATATTTATAGGCTACTACATCAGGCTGAACCGTAGCATTTCGCAACGAGAATTGCTCCCCATAAGCAGCGCTACGGGTGCCAGTGTATTTAACCGTGTGATACGGAATCACTGCTGTTGTCATTGATTACACTTGCTGTAAAATCGCGAATTGTAGTTTTAACAATTGCTACAATCGTGCACGTGTGAGGGGAGCTGCTACTACCAAAAAACATTAAGATAATACTTTCATAATATCTCAATCAAAAGGTAGCAGTTTTTCAGTCCCATGTACTTCTTCACTATATTGTAATAGACTATTAAAACTTGCCTTACAGGTTCATACAGACGATATGAACATGATACATTCGAAGAAGTCATTTGCTTTGTTTTCGACTGTATATAATATTAAATATGAATCAAAACATATGTGTAGTTAATTTGTATGAAAATATTTCATCACTATGAACATAAGTGGTGCATTATCTCGACAATAAGGAATGTTGTTAGCCATTTCTACCTGAATACATTCAGTTTTTAGAGGGATGGGCGTTTTCCTTTATTACAAGCTCCACTGAAGACTGACAAAGGAGTTCTATATCAGAAAATTACTGACCATAATTTTCATGCTTTTAATCCAAAGTACAAGGTTCGAGCCAAAATGAACACTTAACTGCCCCACTATGTAGCCTATACATTACATTTGAGTATTTGATAAAATCTCTCATATTCACTTTGATGTAGAAAATAACCTGGCTAACACCTACCTGTAACCACTATGTCACTATGCAATTAACTAATACATGTCACTGAGAAATTAACTATAACCACTATATATGTCACTATGAAATTACCTCCTGCCAAGTCAGTGAGTGATATTACCCCATTCTCTGCTGACTAGATATAGTCGTTTTTATTCTGTTTTATCAGCCGATAAAATTACTGTTATTGGGAGCGAGATTTCAAATTTTAGGTCTCACATTAACCCTTTCAGCCCTCACGATGCATTAAAGCATCATTTTACATCCCTGAAAACAGACTTAATTTTTCTACAACAAAGGGTTTTAGAACGAAAATTTCTATGAAACTGGTTTACCAATGCATAGCAATTTTCCTTAATTTTTACACCACATCAAATCATCTTCATCCACTACAAGTCGAGAATTGCGACAGCAATTCGCGGCTTGTAGTGGATGAAGATGACTATGGTAAATTCAGGATTGAAAGGGTTAAACAGATACGAGTCATTTTCATTCAAGTATTTGTTTAATTTGGGGCCAGACATTTGCCAATGTTGATGTTAAACACACCCATTTCATTCACAATACCAGTGATTATCGTAGGCCTACAGTGGATTCGAGTGATATTTTGGAATCGTTCAAATTGTGATAAAAACACCAAATTTGGTACAAAGCTGCACTAGAGTATACTGATCCATATTGGAAGGGGAAACACCTGGTAGCTGTAGTGTAAGGGCTTCGTTCAAGAAAATTTCACCCCTCTTATTTTTTTCAATAAATTGAAGTAGTTAGTTTAAAATATTATGTTTCACCAAATATGTATGCTAGACTGTTTATTAATAACTTTTAGCAGTTTAATCAAAACACGCGGTATCTATACTAAACAAGACTACAGGAGCTATCGCTCCGAATTAGAATTTGATTTAAGCAACTTTGTGTAGGGTGTTTAATTTAGTCCTAGGCTAGGTCAAAAATCAAGACGCAAGACAACTAGGTCTAGATGGTGTAGTGCGCATGAGCGAAACCGACTGGACGCTGCGAAATTGGCTCAAAAAAATTCTAAATTATGTCGGTAAATTGATAAACCGACATTCCGCAATCAATACCATCAGATAAGTAACACCTAAGCGGACATTACAAATTCTTTTTAGATTTAAATTAACATTTTTCAAATATTATTCTAGGTAGAACACTGACAGTGAGCGATAATCAAAACAAAATCAGAAATCGAAAATGGCACCGTCGAGATCACGCAAAGATCACGTGACCAGAGCTTCCGGCTAAAATGGCCGCGCCCAGGAAATAAACAAGGCCTTGGCAAAAAACAAACACCGCGGCTCTGGCACGGGCTCCCAGCCCTTCACGCCTGATCATGCTTTTCACTTTGCCATTTCAAATGTTTCTTGGTCGCTATCTTGACCAGTTTAGTCCTCTCCCGAATTGGAGACGAGGCAGAAGGAAGGGAAAACGGCTTCCACAAAATTCTTTTTAACTGTGGTGAACATGACATTTTGATGACACCGGGAATTATTTTTGATAAACCGGCCACTCATGTTCACTCCTTCTAAACACAAGGAACTGCCTGGGTAGAAAATCAACCCTCGCGTTTGGCAATCGTCATTCTAGCCCCCCCCCCCCAAATTAGATTTCAGTGTTTGTTTTCTCCTCATTTTATTATCCAGCCAAGTAGAATTAAATCCAGGGCCTTCAAGTTCTGGAAATCAAAATTCATCTATTTTCCCCTGTGGCTACTGCGACCTACCTGTCACATGGGACCAATGTGGAATTTGCTGTGACACCTGTGACCTGTGGTTCCACAAAAATTGTGTGGACATGGGTTCGCACACCTTTAGAGCCTTCTCGACCACGAACGTATCCTGGATTTGCTGTAATTGTGACAACCCAAATTATGAACGAAATCTCTTCCATAGTTTTCAAATAGAAACAGCAAATTCTTTTCATCCATTAGATCTTTCTGAAAGCATAGAAATTAAATCGCCAATTTCTGACTTCGTACCAGTAGCCCAATTATCGACCGTAGACATTCAAAGAAAATTAAAAACTGGAGAACCCTTATTCTAAATTGTCAAAGTCTACGGGGCAAAGTCGAAGCTTTCCAATCATCTGTCGACTACTTCCAACCCGACTGTATTCTTGGCACGGAATCCTGGCTTGACAAAAGTGTTTCCACAAACGAAATTTTCCCTCCTGGTTATAAGATCTTCCGGAGAGACAGAATTACATCAACTCAGGCGGGGGGGGGGAGTGTTTATCACTGTCAAAGAAAATTATGACGTATCTCTCATCCCTGATACTGTTACAGACACGGAACTTTTATGGGCGAAAGTCCACTTTGAAAAATCAAAATCCTTAATTCTCGGATCCTTTTATCGACCTCCTGGCTCAAAAATTAAAAAAATGGAAGAATTCAGCAGATCTTTAGATCTTCTTCCAAAAAATTCAAACCAAACCATCATCCTTGGTGGAGACTTTAAAGGGACTGGTCCAGGCTAAAATCATAAAAAAATCGATGATTTTATTTCGGGTTCTTAATATGACCATATGATGTAAACATGTACATAGACTAGAACTGCAAATTTTCATAATTTTTGTGCTGCGCACTTACCAGTTAGACTAGATATAGAGACGAAATTCCCGCATTTCTTATTTTTGACATGGTTGTCAATAATTACAAATCAGGAATTTCGTCTCTATATCTAGCCTAACTGGTGAATGCGCAGCACAAAAATTATAAAAATTTGCAGTTCTAGTCTATGTACATGCTTACATCATATGGTCATATTAAGAACCCGAAATAAAATCACCGATTTTTTGATGATTTTAGCCTGGGCCAGTCCCTTTAATCTCCCGGACATAGACTGGGAAAATAGTCTAGTTTTGCCCTCAGCCACCAACAAGGGGCAGTGCGAGCACCTTTTGTCTAGCCTGGATG
Source organism: Flabesymbios commensalis (assembly GCA_964017125.1). NCBI lineage: Eukaryota > Metazoa > Annelida > Polychaeta > Terebellida > Flabelligeridae > Flabesymbios > Flabesymbios commensalis. The sequence goes on from OZ024917.1 coordinate 51,269,556, forward strand.
ATCATGCCTTGACCCAAATACAAAAAGAACCCACCAGAGACAAAAACATTCTAGACCTTTGTATAACTAATAAACCAGGATTAATAAAATCATCCCGCAGCGTACCCGGAATTTCGGACCACTGTGCCACAGACGTATAGATTAAACTAGACAGGACACGCCTTCTATCGAGCACTGGCCGAAGCAGTCAGCGACGCCGCCATCTTGGCTAGGACATCACATGACTGATGCCGGGCTGTTTACATTGGAGATGGGCAGGTGATTGATCACAGAAATGTGCTTTCCGTAGGAGAAAAGGTAAACTTATTCTTTTCCAAGTCATGTCAAGTGCTACGCATTGTTAATAGGATATTTTTATTCATACATAATTGATAAAATCTTGCTAAAATATAACTTAAAGAACACAATAGATGATTAAATGTGCCGGTCAACCCGCTTGCACAGGCATGACAGGTGACACAGAGACTGAGTGAGTGAGTGTGATGAGTGAATGTGTGAGATGAATATGCTGGTCACTTCGACTTATAAGTTATAGGTCTAACGTTAGTCTTTCTCTTGCCAATTTGATCATATTATCACATACTAGTAGTAGTAATTACTAGTACTACCTCATGTACCTGCCTAGTTACTGACACTCAGGGGCGGATCCAGGATTTGAAAAAGGAGGGGGCGCAGTGCCAGTGGCTTCGGGGGCTCGCTCCCAATACTTTTTTGGCCAAATTAGGGGACTTTTTAAAGAATTTTAGGCAAAAAGGGGTGGGCGTGCGCCCCCTACCCCCCTCTGGATCCGCCCTTGACACTGTGGGCCTACATTTATTCTCATGATTCTGATTATTTTTTGGCCAGTTTGGACTTACAATTACACTCTGTAGTGTAGGGCTAGGCTTAAATTTAACTTACAGTTATAGTCTATGGACAATATTAGGCCTATGTCAATGATAAAATAATCAATATAACAAGAGCTCCCTAATGACCCCGAGGCCTGGCATGGGCATCATGCATAGACCTAAAATTGCTACCTTCCTGCCCTATCCATGCCATGGTACATCAGATTGCCAGCTAGGCGGATCCAGGGGTCACACTCATGTCCATATGATAATTTTTTTGGTGGGGAATTCCTATTGAAGTATTCTGCCACTTCCACCCCCCCCCCCCTCGGTATAATTAACTTCTCTAATGGATCCGCCACCGTGTCTTGCCCGGTAGCCCAGGGTGCATCATTTTTTTGGATAAAAACTTAGTATAATATATCAGAGTCTATATATATATCAGAGTCTATCAGATTCTATATAGGCCTACTGTAAATCTGGTAATTTTTTTGCGTGTTCAGATTTTTGTGAATTTGTGATTTTGGTGACTTTTCATGAAGTCTAGAATTCCTGAATTATCAATTTAGATAATAGTAGCGCTATACTATAATATAATTTGCGCGAGATTCTCAAATTTGCGAATTTAATTGTCCTTGCGAAATTCACAAAAATTAAAACCTCGTGAATATTATCTAATATGATCTAGACTATACCTATATGGGGGCATATATGTTGAAAAATTTCAAAATTTATTTTCTTTGTTCATTTTGTGTCCTTTCTCTCTCATTAGGCCTAGCGGCAATAATTTAAAATAAATTTTGGTTTGACATGGTAAATGAAATTTTTAATACTGTGTTTCAATTCAGATATACCCCTATACGGTAACTGTATTTATAATCATAAAATTAATTTGGCAGGTCACATATAATATGCATGTGATGATGTGTAGAGAGAGAGAGCTATTAATTATTCATTAATTTTTTTTTTAATAGTGTATATTTCTATGCTCAATGATAAACAATGTTGCAATGTTGGCACTCTGCCAAAATTTGGGCATAAAATGGGTGGTTAAAGCCAATTTTCAAAGCTTTACACATGTTGAACTAAAGTTGGCAACTAAAATCTAACAAACCTACTACTGGCATGGCCAATAATAATCAAATTAGATTTAGGATTTTTCTAAGGTGGTCACCTGGGAATCTTAAATTTAGGTGTTTTAACATGGAATAACCCCATAACATTTTGCTACATATTTAATACTGAGCAAATTTTTCCCTGTTGTTGATCCATGCCTGTTGCGGTGTGTATGCACATTCAGGGGAGTATCCAGAATCCCCCTCCTCTGATATCAGTTGGTATTCTAGAATAAATACAGTACCTGTACATCCCTTTATTGCATTTTTTATAATTGATGGCATTTATGATCAGATTAAAAGCATGGTAGTCTCTAATTTAAATGTCATGGATCTCAAAACATTTATAATGCAGACCCACCATTGATCACAAATTTTTTTAAAGCATCATTTTGTGCACTTTTTGCAATAGAACAGCTCATGTTCTATGTAATATATGTGAGGCTGATGTTTTAGAATGAAAACAACAACATTTCAAAATAAACATATATTTGGGTGATGGTTGCTATAAATTATTCATCATGTTCATGGCATTATACATTTTTTTTTATCATGATCCTCATGATTTTACACTAAAATTCCAGTTTAAAATATTGTTTCAGGTACTGGAATGAGTCATTCTGGATCAATGCATTATATATTTGAAGTGAAGTTGCCTGCTGACCCAGAAGTAAGCTGATGAAGAAAAATGAAAATAATCAGAATTAGGTAACTTAAGGTATAACTAAGCCACATTCATTCATTATAATTAATTACAATAATCCCTCAGACTACAAGGGAGATGGACACTTTATATTCATGATATTACAGTAGTCTTTAATGATCAGATAGTGTAGGTCTACATAATTGTGGGTTTCTGTTTCAAATCAGGGCGGTGGACATTTATTAGAATGTGGGTTTTTTTTTTAGAATAATAATAAAGTACATCAAATCCATGATTCCATGTGGATAAAGTATTATACATGTTTGAGAGGTTGGTGTGCACATATGTAATTACTGTTATGTAGATTAAAGACATATTTTGAGAAATTTATGGTGGGTAAGTATAATTAATAGACTCTTATGTCAGGTACAAATAGTGAAATAGGCCTATAATGTAAACTTTGGATTTGTAACTTAAACATCAAAATTTACAGCAAATTTTAAACCAGGTGTGCAGGTATAATTTTGTTTAAATCTGTGATTTTCCATTTATATTTCATATATCTTTTATAATATTTGATAGATCATAAACCCTTTTTTCTACACTGAAATATTTTGTATAACATTTCGCCAGGCAAGCTGCATCAATCATATTAACCTTATTTAATTTTAACTTACATTACCATGGACACCAAAGGTTTATTTTTCAATTTGAAGTCATCATTAATGGCTTACTTAGCCTTTTCTGCTCTATTTGATTTCCAATTTTATGGGTCTATGACCATTAAAATTTTTTAAATTTTGACTTCTAAATAGACAGTTCCCGCACTGTCACTCAGGGTTAAGAGCAATATACATTTGTGAACCACATCAAATACTTTTAATTAGATACTGAAACTTTCAGCATGCATGACTTATTATTATCTTAAAGCGCTGTGATCGGCTTAGTGCAGCTGGATACAAGCGTCTAAAAAAATACAATAATAATTATAATAATAAATTCAGGGTCATAAAAAATAATATGAATTTATTTTCTTAACCCTTGTCCTGCTAATTTTTTTGATCCCATTTTTCCTTCACTTGAAGCTGGAATTGCTAAAGCCCATCCCAGCTTCAAATGACAAAAAAAATATGCGTATTTCTGAAAAATAATCATCTGTAAAGTAATTATGTGATTAACCATGTCAATTGATCATCTATTACAAACTGTTTTATCAATTTAGTTAGATTTTATTTGGTCTGAATCTACAGAAAAACACATATATATATATATATATATATATATATATATATATACAGTCCCAGCAGCACAAGGGTTAATCTACTGAGCTGGTAGGCCTATTGGGCAGGGCTGACAGCAGCAACACAAGCCATGCATGGTAACAACAGCCATCCATACCAATGTAACATATGTGTCATATGGTTAACATAGTTATTGTTTTTGTTGGTATTGTGTAATAAATACAATTAAAATAAATAACTCCTATGGCATTATATATTATGTACTGAATGTGATACAAAATCTAAAATGTAATACATTTGGAAAGAAAAACTGTATCAATTGTTCACATACATTTATATCTGCATTTATATTCTTACAGATATTGCCCTACTTATGTGTGTGTATAATCCACATTGATACAACATTGAAACTGAATGGGATCATTGTTACAGTACGTTATATATACAGAAAAAACAGGATATCTTGTTAGTTTCCAGTTAGCCCCCCCATTTATAATTCATGAAATAATATTTTTAAGTGTAGTGTTTGTATATATAATCATCAACTATTGTTGACTGGTCCATTACAGACTGTTGTAAGGAAAATAGATAGACTATGTAAATATAAATCAATTTCATTGTGTTTTTGCCATTTATTTCATTGCTCTGGAATATATGTAGGCCTACTGATATGGCAAATAAATAAGATGCAGTTGCTGTTATTTTGTCACTTTTGTCTTTTATGTCATATTTATTATTGTAATAAAAATATATTTCCTTCCTGAAAAAATACTGTTTTTTTACCCATAGGGACTAAATGGGGTATTGTTGTCCCCTTTGTACATCGCCGCTGGCACTTTTGGCTACTACGCCAACACTGTCCAACAGATTGAATTCACAATTTAAACAAAAATTCAACCCCTCCGGCAATTTTTTTACTCAAGGTGAAAGGCAAAGTCAAGGTCAAAGATTAAAAAAAATCTTGTTACCGCGATAGCTTGAAAAATAATTATAAGATATCTTCAATTGTTTATGTGAAGTCACCCATGAGTATATAGACACTGATAGATGACCTGATTAGATTTTCCTTTTCATCAATAATCAAAATAGCCGCCAGTTCGCGACTAATTTTTTTTTTAGTTCCCTTGAAACCTGGTATATGTAGGTTTCCGGGGTCTGCGAATCTTTTGGCATTGTTCGTTTTCATGGTTTCACTGAAAACGAGGCTATGGCGCCCATTTTAGTTTAATTATTTTATAAATTCCTTGTTTACCCGATTAAAACAATAATCATTGTATCTCTCCAATTTTTTATTTGAGTTTACCTATGAGTAGGCCTATGAACATGCCCTTATTAGATTATTAGATCAAAATGGCCAGCAGCTGGCGACTATTTTTAGCTCCCGCCGTCACCGTAGGTGAGACGGAGGGAGCTATGGATTCCGCCTCCGTTTTTTTTTTATCTCTGCTTTTGCCTATAACTTTGTAATAAAATAAGCTAGGATAACAATTTTTGGTATGTGTGTTACTTCCAGGTGGATAATGGACAGGGTAAAATATTTTTAATCTGAATCCACTACGCAAGGTCGCAGAGGAGAAAATGATGATGTTACGGCGTTGGGCCGTCCCTGAACAACTCGTTTCCGTAGCATATCCCTGAAAGTACTTGTCCGATTGTTTACAAATTTTACACACAACACCCCTAAGGGGTCTAGTTGTGCTTTTTGGGGTATATGAACTTTGACCAACTTTTGGTTCAGAACTATGACCTATTTAGACGTTTTGACGCACACTTCGTTTCCGGAGCAGATCTCGAAAAGTACTGGGCCAATGACAGTCATATTGCACATATATGTTCTCTAAGGTCCCTAGATATTGCACATATATGTTCTCTAAGGTCCCTAGTTGTGCCTTTTCCAGGTTTTTTGACCTTGACCTTGAAGTTGACACAGCATTTTGACCTAATTTATAACATCGGTAAATCCGACTGAAAGATTTTGCGGAATATCATGAAAACCGCTCAAGATAGCTACACCATTACTATAAAACAAATTGTGAGGTTTCAGGAGAGGATGCATCTTGAAAAATTTCAAGTTGATAAAATTAAAAATGGCCGCCTATCGGCCATTATTCACCTCGACAGGCCTGATATTGCGGAATATCATGAAAACCGCTCAAGATAGCTACACCATTACTATTAAACAAATTGTAAGGTTTCAGGAGAGGATGCATCTGGAAAAATTTCAAGTTGATCAAATTCAAAATGGCCGCCTATCGGCCATTATTCACCTCGACAGGCCTGATATTGCGGAATATCATGGAAACCGCTCAAGATATCTACACCATTACTATAAAACAAATTGAAGGTTTCAGGAGAGGATGCATTTTGAAAAAAATCAACTCGACCAAGTTCAAAATGGCCGCCAATCGGCCATTATTCACTTTCACATGGCCGTTATTTGGTAAACCATGCTAGATGGCTAGACCATTACTGTAAAACAAAATGTGAGTTTTGGGGGAGGATGCACCCTGAAAATGTTTAAATTATGAATTCAAAATGGCCGACAATCAGCATTATTTACCTCGATAGGCCTGATATCAGGTAAACCGTGCTAGATAGCTAGACCATTACTATAAAACAAAATGTGATGTTTCGGGAGAGGATACCTTTTAAAAACTTTCGACTTAATCGAATTCAAAATGGCTGCCTATCGGCCACTATTTACTTTCACATTGCTGATATTTGGTAAACCGTGTTAGATAGCTGGACCATTACTATAAAACAAAATGTGAGATTTCAGGAGAGGATGCATCTTGAAAAAATTGACTGGATCAAATTCAAAATGGCCCTCTATCGGCCATTATTTACTTTCACATGCCTAATATTTTGCAAACTGTGTTAGATGCTAGTCCATTACTATTAAACAAAATTTGAAGTTTCGGGGGAGGATGCACCCTTAAATTTTTTAACTACTTTATATCGAATTCAAAATGACCGTAAATCAGCTATTAGTTACCTCGATTGGCCTGATATCGGGTAAACCGTGCCAGATAGGTAGACCATTACTGGGATACTGATTAGGATCATTATTTCAATGGAGGTTTGCAATCTCTGACAGACTGTCTAGTTCTTATCTTACTCTTAGACTGAGCTTCTTAGACCTAGTTGTCTTGCATCCTGGACTTATGTAGTCTTTTTTTGTTTTAATTCACAATAGAGCCTAGAAATCCGGTATGCCTATATAGGTTTGCGGGGTCTGCAAGTCTATTAGCATCGTTTATTTTCATGTGCAACCGAAAAATGAGGTTATGGCAGCCATCTTGATTTTATCAATTTTAATAAAACGTTCTCATTTTTAGTAAGTCTAAAGCGACACAATTTAAATTAAAAATAAATCGGTATTTTTATTTCGGCTTCTGTTCGGATGCCATAAGATGTGTCTATAAACTAGAATTACGGGGGTCTTTAAAATTTTTGGCTGCTGTGGCAATGTAGCAAGTGTGCCGAAAGCCCCATGGCATTTATCAGTTATTCCCATATTTCTTATTTTGGACATGCATGTCCAAAATTAAATTATGTCCTTATTTCTGACTCAACTAGTAAATGCGCAACACTAAATTTTAAAATCTTACAAAATTCTAGTCTATGGACATGTTGACATATATTATGGACATGTGAAGGAGCCGAAATAAAATTACTGTTTTTTTATGGTCTTAGCCTGATTGTGTCGCTTCAATCATATAGTTATATATCGCAACAAAAAAGGCGAAAGTAGTCATTTAATTTAGGCTATAGCGCATAGAAGCGACAAAAATAATAAATTTAGCACTTCACAGTTGGCCTAGTCAACTAGACTACTTGTAGTTGTAAGAACTGGATTTCCTAATAATAAAGGAACATAACTTATAGGGCCTATTTAAAGGTTGACTGTGTAGCCTAACGTTAGGCCTACAGTGGCAGTGCTATAAGGTGGGGGGGGGGGGGTGTGGCAGCATCCCAGTGAACACGATACATTGACCCAGTGCTCTTTTGATGTTGGGATGTCAGCCAAGCCCTGTCACTCACACTTTCACAGTCGTGAACAGAGACTGTCACTGTGTCAGAGTACGTCACTGTCACCATGGTCACTGTCATGCAGTGACTGAGTGAGTGGCGGGCCTGCAGGGCTGCACCTGATGTTGCAGTGATAGTATTTAGTGGGCCTAGACTAGACTACAGTCTACATGATATAGGCCTATCAATTTAATTATAGGCCTAGACTAGAGTAAACTATACTGTTGACATTAGGCCCTAGCTAGGCTACATCATCATCTTTATTTAGGCCCTTCTGATATGAGTATGACGGTACAGACGACAGGTGATAGCACGTGTTGTTATTGATCAATACCGGCAGGTCAAGCGGTTTGATGACGTTTGCAGGCAGGTCACGTGATATGATGACGTCGTTCCACATGAGATTGAACCTGACAGGATACACCAATTTTTCAATTGGTAACCGCTTCAGATATCAGAGCCCCCCAAATTATGTTGTTTTTGCATTATTTTCCATTAATATTAGTATTTGGCAAGCATGTCATGATTTTTTATTAACATTTTCACAAATGAAGTTATTAACGAGAGACTACGGAATCTGTGGGTGAAGTCTCTATGTTATGTAAGACTTAGGTCAACACATGTCCTCAGTAATATGGCCTCGCTCTGGTACCGCGTGAATCAGCCTCGTGTCCAATCCAGTGTATATACAGGTCAGTGCACTGTGCAGTACTGACAGAAGCCGACATCAACCCCCCGTATCGACGTTCAACCGCTCGCCCAGTGCGTCAGTTAAAAAAAGCAAGTTGGGAAAACATCAGGCAAGAAATTAGAAGACATTGGGCCTCCTTTTCCAGAGACAGCCCCAATAATTCTGTAAATGGAAAATGGTTGAGGTTAAAGTCCATCTTGATGGACTGCCTGAATAAATTTGTACCAACAAAATTAACATCTAAACGCCAAAACTTGTCCTGGCCTAATAAATCCTAATAAGGCTATTCGAAAAAAGGCAAGACTTTATAACAGAGCGAAAACTTCAAAAAGACCTGACCTTTGGGCAAAATATAAATTACAGAAACGGGACACGCAGCGAAACCTTAGACGTGCCCGTTGGTCCTTTATTAACGACAAACTTTTAACATCTCTGGAAACTAAAAATTCAAAGCCTTTCTGGCGCTATATAAAATCACAGCGTCAGGATAGGTGTGGTGTCTCTCCTTTATAGCATGATGGCCAACTGCATTCAGACAGCAGGCGCAAGGCCGAAATCCTCAACCAACAGTTTTGCTCAGTATTTACTGATAAGGACACCACTAATATGCCTAAATTAGAAGGACCACCAACAACTCCCATGAATAATATTGAAATTTCACAATCTGGTATAACTAAATTATTGAGTGAACTGAACGTCGATAAAGCACCCGGACCTTATGAGCTCCCAAATTTACTCCCCAAAAATGCTGCCAAGGAGATATCTCCTTTTTTAACAGATATTTTCGAACACTCTATCCGGACCGGGAAATTACCCGATAAATGGGTCGAGGCTAATGTAGCCCCTGTTTTCAAAAAGGGAGATCGGCATACTGCTTCTAATTACAGGCCGATCTCCTTGACATGTGTTTGTGCCAAATTGCTCGAACACATTATTTGCAAGAACATCATGACCCACTTTACCAAAAACAAAATTTTAACTTCTGTGCAACACGGTTTCCGTGCAGAGCACTCTTGTGAAAGCCAATTACTACTGACCACTGAAGATCTGGTTCAAAATTACGAGGACAAAATTCAAACTGATTTAATTGTTTTAGATTTTAGTAAGGCTTTCGATGTAGTTCCCCACCAACGTTTACTACACAAAACTTGATCATTACGGAATTAGGGGACCTACACTACTTTCGATTCGAAATTTTCTCACCACTCGGACACAAAAAGTAGTAGTAGATGGTAGCTTTTCGGACACTGCTCATGTAGGTTCTGGTGTACCACAGGGTACAGTACTTGGCCCGATCTTATTTCTATGCTATATTAATGACCTCCCATCCTCGGTCTCATCTGATGTTCGACTCTTTGCTGACGACTGCCTCCTTTATTGGCCCATAAAATCTAAGGACAATCAAAAAAAGCTACAGGAGGACTTAACAAAATTGGAGCGCTGGGCAGACATTTGGGGGATGAAATTCAACCCATCCAAATGTTCTGTCCTCCGAGTGAAGAGACCCCGGGCTAAAGAGATAGCATCAGACGACCAGCTCAAAGGGGTCACACTCGGACAAGTAACAAATTCACCTTACTTGGGAGTCAGCATCAGTGAGAACCTGGAATGGGGGGATCACATCTCTAAAATTGCGAGTAAGGCTAATTCCACACTGGGTTTCTTGAGGAGGAATTTAAAGGGATGTCCCTCAAAATTAAAAGAGATTGCATATTTTTCAATGGTTCGGTCACTTTTGGAATACTCTTGTCCTGTATCGGACCCATACAGGCAAGGTGACATCGATAAATTAAACAAAATTCAAAGAGCTGCTGCACGTTTCGTAACTAACAACTACCAGCGTAAATCAAGTGTAACAGCTCTTATCCAAGATCTAGGCTGGACTGACTTACAAACTAGAAGAAAGAACTTCAGGCTGACAAGCCTGTACAAAATTTTAAACGGATTAATTGCTGTACTGTCAGTGACCTTTTAACCCCAGCAGATGAAAGAACTCGTGGTGGACATAAAAAATCATTCAAACATATTAGAGCTAACACCACGCTGGGACAAAATTCTTTTTTGTACAAAACCATACCCGATTGGAATCATCTTCCACCAGCTGCTATTGAATCCAGATCAATAGCTGCTTTCAAGAGCCAACTGAGCGATTAGTCTGGTCGGCCGCTCAGCACAAACCCTTCGCCTGATACTCCGTGAGGAGGACTGCGAAGTTCAACCTTTAAAGATTAAAGATTAAAGTCTAAGGCTCAGTCACGGAGCAAGATAATAACTAGACAGTCTGTCAGAGATTGCAAACCTCCATTGAAATTAATGATCTTAATCAGTATCCCAGTAATGGTCTACCAATCTGGCACGGTTCACCCGATATCAGGCCAATCGAGATAAATAATGGCTGATTGACAGTCATTTTGAATTCGATCTAGTTAAAAATAATTCAGGGTGCATCATCCCCCCAAACCTCACATTTTGTTTTATAGTGATGGTCTAGCCATCTAACACAGTTTGCCAAATATTGGGCATGTGAAAGTAATTATTGGCCGATAGGCAGACATTTTGAATCTAGTAAAAAAAATGTCAGGGTGCGTCCTCCCTCTAAACATCACATTTTGTTTTATAGTAATGATCTACCCTTCCAATACGGTTTGCCAAATATTGGGCATGTGAAAGTAAATAATGGCCGATAGCTAGGGGGGGGGGGGGGGGGCATTTTGAATTTGATCGAGTCGATTTTTTTCAAGATGCATCCTCCCCTGAAACGTCACATTTTTTTATAGTTATGGTCTAGCTATCTAGCACGGTTTACCTGATATCAGGCCTATCAAGGTAAGTGATGGCGATTGTCGGCCATTTTGAATTCGATAAGAGTTAAAAGTTTCCACAGTGTATCCTCCCCCGAAAAATTACATTTTGTTTTACAGTAATGGTCTAGCCATTTAGCACGGTTTACCAAATATCAACCATGTGAAAGTGAATAATGGCCGATAGACGGCCATTTTGAATTTGATCGAGTCATTTTTTTTTAAATGCATCCTCTCCCGAAATCTCACATTTTGTTTTATAGTAATGGTCTAGCCATCTAGCACGGTTTACCAAATAACGGCCATGTGAAAGTGATTAATGGCCGATAGGCGGTCATTTTAAATTTGATCGAGTCAAAAATTTTCAAGATGCATCCTCTCCTGAATTCTCACATTTTGTTTTATAGTAATGGTCTAGCCATCTAGCACGGTTTACCAAATATCGGCCATGTGAAAATGAATAATGGCCGATAGGCGACCACTTTGAATTTCATCGAGTCGAAATTTTTCAAGATGTATCCTCACCTGAAATCTCACATTTCGTTTGATAGAGTGGTCTAGCCATCTAGCACGGTTTACCGAATATCGGCCATGTGAGAGTGAATACTGGCTGATTGGCAACCATTTCGAATTTTGATCGAGTCGAAAATTTTCAAGATGCATCCTCTCCTGAAATCTCACATTTTCTTTAAAGTAACGGTTTAGCTATCTAGCACGGTTTACCCAAAATAAAGCCTGTCGAGGTGAATAATGGCCGATAGGTGGCCATTTTGAATTTGATTGAGTTGAAATGCATCCTCTCCTGAAACCTTACAATTTGTTTTAAAGAAATGGTGTAGCTATCTTGAGCGGTTTTCGTGATATTCCGCAATATCGCGGAATCCATATCTCCCTCCGTCTCACCTACGGTGACGGCGGGAGCTAACAGCACATATATCGTACGGCTTATTTTATATTAATGGTCTCGGGGCTTATAATATTTAGCTGTTTAGATACGTAACATGTCGCCGCGACTGACGGAATCACCAGTGGACGTCATGTTTATTCATGTGTCAAAATACGCCAGCACTCTAGGCACTGGGAAAACGATATTCGGAATCAATCTTGAGGCCAATTATTCCGGAGTGTTTGTTGGATCTCGCGGTATGTGTAGATATATCATGTAGCTTTGACAAGTTACCGTTAGACGACGGTCGGTTTTAACAGCCAAATTAGCGCCAAGAATCGGGTAACCGATTGGTCTAATTTCATATTTGTATTACCATTATTCCCATAATGCCGGTGTCAGCGACAAGTAAACCACGTGCGTTTATAGCTATAAATATAATAGACAGGGATATATCCTAACCAATCTAATAAACATGTCTGTCAAACTTTTCTCAACGGTTTCTATTGTGTTTTTTCCCGATGATTTCTAATCTGCCAGATACCATTCGAGATTTTGCATATTTAATTAGCTAATTTGCATATTTCCAAAATGGCCGCCACAAAAAAGTAATCTGCTATGAATACAGTCACGGCAATCATAGAAATGTGTTTTTTTGGCCCTAAGTTCGGGTTTTGAGATTCCATAATGCCATTTTGACGACAATGTTATTTTTGGGGTCATTGGAAGGTCATAGGTCACGTGACCATTGAAATACAATATCCCACCTTTACGTTTTAGTAAAAAGTGCACAAATGGACTTTTTGGGGATAAAATGATGATTAGAATGCCTGATATTATATATTTGATTTTAGAGAGTTACATCTCATACACAAGACTATATTTATTATTACAAGATGGCCGCCATAATTCAAAATGGCCGCCAGCCGAACCTAAAATCAAGATATCTGAATATCTAGATATCATATTTAAGCCATCTTAGTGTCTAGATTGGGGTTTTGTGGATCAAGGAATACAATGTCAGACATCATTATACTTTCAAATCATTTTTGATGTTTTTTTGATCTCTATAGTTAGATATTTTGGCAAAATTGTGTTATATCATAGTTATATTTGAATAACTTTCTCCCAGAATGAGGTTATCATCCGCACACTGTTCTGAATTCACATGCTAACATGATCTAAAGTAAAACCATATACATCACATGTATATGACAGCGATAAAAGAGATAAATAGACATATCATTTACATTATAATACGGCACTGTTATTTTGTAGCGTATGCAGAACTACTACCCAGAACTACTACCCAAGGGATAAACATCATATTTTCTGGAAAACTGACACGGCGTGTTGTAAAAGTTTGGGCACCCGAAATGATATCTACATATATTTCGGATCACAAACTCTGTCACAACCTTGCAAATCGACTATTAGAAATTGGTAGGGAGCCAATAATGGCGGCCATTACTGAAAAACTTGAATTTGTCAATATCTCCGTCAATATTTAAGATAATTTGCTTTTAAAGTTGTCTAGACCAATATTTTCAGGGTCAAAGATCAATATAAAACTAGTCCTGAAGTGATGTTATGTCTTGTAAATATGTATACCAGTAGGCCTATATACACACAACTCTGCTTTTATGTTTCGGAAATAATGTTTCACACTGTATAAGAATAATCACTTTTGATAAGAAAACATCATTAGCGTTCGATGTCATAACAATGATATTGTTTATTGATCAAAAACTTTGATAATAGAATAAGTATTAGTATAAGAATGAGTATTTCGCACCCACCTGGGGAGGGTCATTTGGGCTCTGTCCCGTCTGTTGCATGGTGGGGAAGCTGCAGCCTACACGTGGCTGGCTATAATATTATGGTGGATTGCCAGCTGGGTAGCCTGTTTCCTCCACTCAATAGTGGTGCCAATGCAGCTCCCGCATCAGTACATGCACTGATGTTGGCCGTGCTAAAGCCTAAACTACAGGCAATAGTGTCTGACATTAGGTCTCTCATGTGGGATGAATGGAGTTACCCTCAAATATTGTGACTCTTGAGGACTATCCGACCAGAGGATAGCGGGGCTGTGCTAAAGGCCTTGGTGTTTCAGCATTAAATTGCATATCAAAACATAAGTCTTTGATCGTCTGGGCATGTCTGAGTGTAAATCCCCCTAGACTTGCCCAAAACATCGGGCAGTAACCCACCATGCCCTATCACCCCACGCTCACGTCATCAAGGTCTCAAGGTGTTGTACGCAGCAACCTTTGCTTAGATATCTCTGACAGTCTTCTACATAGCAGGGGATTTTTCTTCTCTTACTCGAGCAGTTTTTGTTGCAATTATGATCTTCAAAGTAATGGCAGCTTTGGACACCATTTCTTTCACATCAATACCAGAAGCTCTGCTGAACATAGCAAAATAGCTAACAGGGAGCGATCCAAGTGGTTTTCAAGAGTTTTTCCAACAAGACTCGCTTTCTTGCTTTTCTATGTCAGACATGGTACCAAGCGGAACAAAGTGATCCTTGCATTTGTTCAACTAAATTTCACTTAGGTGGTGGATAAAACAGAGTGTACTAATTACAGTCACATACATTGCATTGTATATTTGGTAATTGGTCGTTCATCTCAAGACAGCTATCCATTCACGAGTTTTTCCGCTCCAATGGGTCATGCAAACTTTAGGGCACTGTCATTTATCCACATTGTCAACGGACGAGATACCATCGGCTATTCATTCTAACCTGGCATGTTAAAGTTGGCTGAATGATATAACTGGTAGACTGATGATGGTGCTCCCATTGAAATCGCGATATATGTGTGTGACCAGTCACAACAGCTTTTTGTGAACTCATATTTCTACAAGAGAAGGCTGTGATAGTGATACGCTCAGAGACAAAACGTTCTTAAATAATAATAATAAGTCAACACTGCTGAAGTTGTTGCCACCCAATGAAAATGCTTTCCTACAGCATATAAAGCATGCTGCCAAGCCATCCTCAAGCCTTAGGACTATGGATGGGTTGTAGAAAATGGAAAGCTGATTCCTGTTCAGTCAAATGTTTTCTTATCAAACGAGATTAATAATATCTAGTGCAAAACATTAATTTCACACTATCAAATGCATGGCTTTGTGTACCATCTTGTTAAAAAGACATAAAATCACTTCAGGGTTGTCTCTATATTGATCCTTGACCCTTAAAAGATAGGTTTAGACAACTTTAAAAGCAAATTATCTTAAATATTGACCGAGATATTGAGAAATTAAAGTTTCTCGGTAATGGCCGCCATTATTGGCCTCCTGTCAATTTCCAGTAGTCGATTTGCAAGGTTGTGCACCTAGGTTGTGATCCTAAATATATGTAGATATCATTTCAGGTGCCCAACCTTTTACAACACGCCGTGTCAGACTGTCAGTTTTCAAGAAAATATGATGTTAACCCCCTGGGTAGTAGTTTTACATACTCTACAACATAACAGTGTCGTTTTATAATGTAAATGATGTTTATTTACCTATTTTGTCGCTGTCATACACATGTAATTTATATGGCTTAACTTTATATCATGTTAGTATGTGAATTCAGAACAGTGTGCGAATGATAAACTCATTCTGGGAGGAAGTCATCCAAATATAACTATGGTGGCGTAGATGGATCACACAATTTTGCAAAAATATCACACTATAGAGATCAAAAACACTTCAAAAACCTCTAAAAAATCATTTGACAGTATAATGATGTTCGGCATTGGATTCCTTGGTCCAAAAAACCTTAATCAAGCCACTAAGATCGCTTAGATATGATAACCAGAAACTAAGATATCTTGATTTTGGATTCGGCTGGCGGCCATTTTGAATTATGGCGGCCATCTTGTATTAATAAATATAGTATTGTGTATAAGATGTAACTCTCCGAAATTAAATACATATTATCAGGCATTCAAATCACCATTTTATCCAAAAAAGGTTAAGTTGTGCACTTTTTGCTAAAACGTGAATGTTGAATATTGTATTCAATGGTCACGTGACCTATGACCTTCCAATGACCCCAAAATTAATATTGTCGTCAAAATTGCATTATGGGATCTCAAAACCCGAACTTAGGGCCAAAAAATACATTTCTAGGATTGCCGGAACTGTATTGATAGCCGACTACTTTTTTCGGCGGCCATTTTGGAAATATGCAAATTAGCTAATTAAATATGCAAAATCTCGAATGGTATCTGGCAGATTTGAAATCTACGGGAAAAAATACAATAGAAACCGTTGAGAAAAGTTTGACAGACATG
This sequence comes from Flabesymbios commensalis, assembly GCA_964017125.1. Lineage (NCBI taxonomy): Eukaryota > Metazoa > Annelida > Polychaeta > Terebellida > Flabelligeridae > Flabesymbios > Flabesymbios commensalis. The sequence goes on from OZ024917.1 coordinate 51,286,084, forward strand.
TTTATTAGATTGGTTAGGATATATCACTGTCTATAAAGAGAGCCATGTCGCGCAGCACTTTTCATACTTTTGGCTGGTAGAATGCTACTATAGGTTATTATATACCTGTGCTGTTATTTGCCCTAATAACATAGTTTCGGCCTTGTGCAATAACAGTTACTTTGCCCGTTCAGTGTTTACTATTTATCATTAACGACAATGACGTTTGAGGGCAAATACTCAGTATTTGCCCTCTTTCGTTGTTATTGCCCTCTTTCGCCTCGTATTACACTTTTACTAAACCAGCAATAATTTGTGGAGCCTCCATTTTATTGCCCCACTCACTAAAGATTTAAAAAACGTAATAACTTTGTCATATGTGGTCAGATTTACTCGCTGTTAATTTTAATATGTTTTTCTCTGTGTAATCGTTCAGTCTTTTTATAATATTTGGGTAAATCTCCCTGGGTAAATCTGAAAGGTCCGTAGCCATAGGCTAAGGTCAAGGATGTAGGCCTATTCAAGACTGTTTATCATGTCTAAAGCCTATAGGCCTACATCAGTATGTAGGCCCATATATCTATATATTTATTCAAGGTTTATGTTTTGTTATTTTATACGATGCAATCTTTCAATGAAAACACATTTTAGGCCTGTGCTTGTGTATCTAGTTGATGCTTAGTTGGCCATGTTAGCTGCACAGGTAGAACACAATGTCTTGGCCTACATCAGACAGTAGGCTATAGACTATACTAGGGGCCTACACATATAGATAGTAGGCTATAACAGTCCGTTATCACTGTAAAGCCTGTAGACACGCCAGGTGTGTGTTAGCGTACAATCAGGTGTACACCCCCTCCCCCCTCACTGCCGTGAGATATGCGGGTGCTAGTCACCTTAGTATAGGCCTACACACATGCAGACTGTAAGGTGTAGGCATTTTTATAATAGTCTTCTTTATTATGTCTAATGTCAAACATATTGTTTATAAATTCATAGGCCTACCTGTCATCGGTAGCCTAGGCTACAGGTAGGGCCCTACGTAGCCTAGCCTCTAGGCCTATCCTGAGATTTAGGCTTAGTCTTTTGATTATGTGAGGATGTGTAGGATAGCCCGGGATGATAGCCCTGTTCCTGAGGCCCTGCAAGCAGGTAAGAGCGAGTTGACCCGAACAAAGTTCACGAGTGGGACTAACCAGCTAACGGTAAGTTGGGCCTATTCAGGTGACAAAACACCATCACAAGGATTAGGTATATAATAAATACAACATTACCCTTGTGTTTTCAGTATTGGCCCTATTATTTTGTCTCGGTGGCCGTATTTTGCCTCGGCCTCCGGCCTCGACAAAATACTGGCCACCTCAACAAAATACTAGTGCCAATACTGAAAACACCGGGTAATATTGTCTATTTATTACACTTGTAGAATGTTACTAAAAAAGACTTATGATCAGCAAAATGTTACAAGATTCTATAACACGTTCGAAAGTCACGAAACTATACCTGAGAGTAACAGACATGCCACGCAGGCAATAACGTAATATTACCAGTCATCTCATCCATATATTCAGAGTCATTTCTCATATCCCAGAACACCCCGCGCGATAATGGTTCATTGAAACCCCCCGTGAGATAAATACGTTTCACCAAGTCTTCTACAAAACCCCTGCATGCCACATGGCACACATACATCCGCCCCTGCTTTGATTAAATAAAGTGGTAACATCTTTTTAAAAGAGTTTTGTAGACATAGTTGGTGAAACATGATTATTTTTTGTTTAATAATTACACAATTTTTTTTGAAAAAAGGGGGTTGAAAATGCAACGAGCAAAGCTCTTACACTACAGCTACCATCCAATATGGATTAGCATACATTTGTACAGCTTTGTTATGCTTTTGTCACATTTTGAATTCACCCCATTTGGGGTTCTTTTTATAATAATTTGGCAAAAAGGGGTCCGCCCTACTTTGCTAATACAAACTGCTTACATGACTAATAAATAGTTTTGTGGATATATTTAGTGAAAAATATTTTTTGTTTAAGAATTTTCTTTTAAATTAAAATTCGCTAAACGCATTTAGTGCTTTTATCACATTTTTAACGATTTTACTCAAATCCCCTGCTTATTTGATCAGTTCATAAAACGGAATAAAAACGATTATAAAGTCGTGATTAGGGTGAAAGGGTTGAAATGTGCATGTGATAAACCCTTCAACCACAAGGCGAAGGCATATATATGCTCTGCAAAGCCAAAAACAGTATTTGCTTACTTGTAAAGTACGCAGATACTGCATTTTGGTTTCATACGTCAGATATAGGGTGTAAAATCATTATAATCATAACAAGGCCCGTCGGTGACGGAAATAGATTTGAAAAGAGTTGACCTCCATTTTGTCAAATCTGAATAATTTTCACTCACTTGAAGTTGTGGATCGCGTCAGCGAGACCCAACTTCAAGTGGGTGAAAATTCAAATTGAATAATTTGGCGGTTAAAGGGTTAAAAGTGAAAATCATTTGAAACAAGAGCATACTCGTTAATAACCCGCCGCCATTATTGAAATTGTCCAAGAACTGGTTATGAGTAACATGCATATTACAAATTTGAGCAGGATACATGGAAAACTTTTGAAGTTATCGCGCCCACAAAGCAAGATTATTAACATCAAATGATATTGAAGTTGATGATGGTGGTGAAGTCGATGATGGTGGCGAAGTTGCCATTACGAGGGTATATATATCCCTCACCGAAACCATACATTGCGTTGTATTATATAGTATTTATTGGACTGGTATATATCCTATGGAATGTGTGTTCCAAGGACTGATGTAGGAATGCTGCGGAAAGATTTAATGCATTATCAATGTTGAAATTTGTTGGTTATTTTAATTGTGTGCGTTTTTATCTAGCAAAAAAGACTACCCTAAAAAGTGACCCATTTTTCGCGCGCGGCTGCTCTAAAACTGTATTGTTGGGGTTTCGAAAGGGGGGCAGCCCCTTCGCCGTAAACGGTGATGGCACACAGTTGAGACAATGACTCACTTTGCTTCTCCTGCGCACGTTTCAAAAACTTTTATAACAATCTGGCCATCTTGTTTTTTGTCTGCCATCTTGAATTTATGCAAATATGGACCGAATGTCCGGTACTTAAAAAAGTTGAAATATTATTTTTTGGATCAGAAAAGTTAAAAAAGTGTACAAATAATATGATTTCTTCATAACTCCATCATGATTTTCCAAATTATGCCAATTTTGGAGGTTAGAGCATCTAACTATCTGGCACGGTTTGTCCGGTACCAGGCGTATTAAAGTTAATTATGGCTGATAATCGACCATTTTGAATTTGATCAAGTTGACAATTTTCAGAGCATATCCCTGCCTGAAACCGCACATTTTGTTTTGTAATAATGGTCCAGCTGTATGGCACGGTTTGTCAGATATCAGGCGTATTAAAGTTATTATGGCTGATAATCGGCCATTTTAATTTGATCAAGTTTAAATTTCTCAGAGCATATCCCTACCTGAAACTGCACATTTTGTTTTATAGTAATGGTCTAGCTATCTGGTCGGGTTTTCCAGATATTACGCATATGAAAAAAATAAAGGCCGATAATTGACCTAGTTTCTGTCCGAATCTTGCCCAATTTCAAACTCACCCGAACTATTAGTGAAATAGATATATGGCAAAAATTTTGGGACGAGACATAAAAAAATGTTGAGTGAATCGCGTTAACGAGAAAATTTGTCGATCAGAATTTGCCGCAGGTCGGCCATTTTGAATTTGATCAAGTTGAAATTTTTCATGGTAGGCCTTTATTCCTACCTGAAACTGCACATTTTGTTCAATAGTAATGGTCTAGCTATCTGGTCTGGTTTTCCAGATATTACGCATATTAAACAAATAATGGCCGATAATCGGCCATTTTGGCCGCCATGACCTAATTTCTGTCCGAATCTTACCCAATTTCGAACTCATCCGAGCTATTAGTGGAGCGGATGTATGATATAAATTTTGTGCCTACATAAAAAAATGTTGAGTGAATCGCGTTAACGAGAAAATTTGTCGATCTGAAAAAAGTCAAGGTCAGAGGGGTCACAGAAAGGTTAAATGTGAGATTAGTCAAGCTTCAGACATGATTAACCTGTATGTGAAGTGTATTGTGCATTCCAGTTACGCGAAATAAGTTATAGTGCTAAAAGTGGCGGACAGACGGACGGACGGACACCAGGACGGACGGACGGACGGACGCGCCTGGTGACGACAATAGGCATCCGCCAAAGTTTTGGCTGAGGCCTAAAAACACAAAAGAGCAATTGCTTTTACATCTGTTTTATTCAACATATTTCAGCACCAAATAGAACATAATTATAACGGGCTCTTGCATCTTATGGTTAAAAATGGTGAGAATTATTACATCACATGAATAATCAGCAGACAAGCTCAAAGGCGCGTAAAACATACATGTTAGCACAGCAGACAATAAAACGGAAGACGCATAATACAAATATCTCATACGTGGGTGGTCTGGAAAACAATCATGGTGCATAAATCGAATCCCAAACTGCTTACATTTCAGATAGCAGTTACTGATGTGTCGCTTTGAACTGCATAACTACTTAACTGCATAACTATTTATTACTGCATACTATTTTACTGCTAGACCAAAAATAAATTTGCTTTGTTGGGAACAACTCAACAGCAGTTTAGTTTCTAGCATGTTGTGATTGCAATGAGTACAATAGTGTACGACCCTTTAAGTTCCCACGATGCATTAAAGCATCATTTTACATCCCTGAAAACAGACTTAATTTTCCTACAACCAAGGGTTTTAGAACGAAAATTTCCATGAAACTGGTTTACCAATGCATGCCAATTTTCTTTAATTTTGAAAATACATCAAGTCATCTTCATCCACTACAAGTCGAGAATTGCGGCAGCAATTCGCTGCTTTTAGTAGATAAAGATGACAATGGTAAATTCAAGCCTGAAAGGGTTGAAATTAATAGGATGGTGACAGATTGTCTAAAATAAAATCTACCTTTTCGCTGATTACTCAAGTGATTTTCCTTATATTTTGAAAGCACTGATTTTAAGTTAATTGGGTATTTTATTCATTTAATTTCTCTCCAATTGTCTACATATTTCAGCACGTGGGGACATGGTTATACATGTATGAGTAATATTTTCTACAATAAAGTGGGGTGTCAACTATAATCATGATCAACTGAGATGCGAGGCTGTATGTAAAAAGGTAAAATCTTCAATTATGGATAATACAATCAATGAAATATTCATGGTTAGTGCTGCGTCGTGCACCCCATCAACGTGACTCGTATTACTCACTCTGACACTCGATCGATCAGTCGAGCACTCCATCCACTTGACTCTTATTACTCACTCTGACACTTGGTCGATCAGTCGTGCACCCCATCAACGTGACTCTTATTACTCACTCTGACACTCGATCGATCAGTCGTGCACTCCATCCACATGACTCTTATTACTCACTCTGACACTTGGTCGATCAGTCGTGCACCCCATCAACGTGACTCTTATTACTCACTCTGACACTCGATCGCTCAGTCGTGCACTCCATCCACATGACTCTTATTACTCACTCTGACACTCGTTCGATCAGTCGTGCACTTCATCCACATGACTCTTATTACTCACTCTGACACTTAGTCGATCAGTCGTGCACCCCATCAACGTGACTCTTATTACTCACTCTGACACTCGATCGATCAGTCATGCACCCCATCCACTTGACTCTTATTACTCACTGTGACACTCGTTCGATCAGTCGTGCACTCCATCCACATGACTCTTATTACTCACTCTGACACTTGATCGATCAGTCGTGCACTCCATCCATATGACTCTTATTACTCACTCTGACACTCGATCGATCAGTCATGCACTCCATCCACTTGACTCTTATTACTCACTCTGACACTTGATCGATCAGTCGTGCACTCCATCCATATGACTCTTATTACTCACTCTGACACTCGATCGATCAGTCGTGCACCCCATCCACGTGACTCTTATTACTCACTCTGACACTCGATCGATCCGTCGTGCACCCCATCAACGTGACTCTTATTACTCACTCTGACACTTGATCGATCAGTCGTGCACTCCATCCACATGGCTCTTATTACTCACTCTGACACTCGATCGATCAGTCATGCACTCCATCCACATGACTCTTATTACTCACTCTGACACTCGATCGATCAGTCATGCACTCCATCCACATGACTCTTATTACTCACTCTGACACTCGATCGATCAGTCATGCACTCCATCCACATGACTCTTATTACTCACTCTGACACTCGATCGATCAGTCATGCACTCCATCCACATGACTCTTATTACTCACTCTGACACTCGATCGATCAGTCATGCACTCCATCCACATGACTCTTATTACTCACTCTGACACTCGATCGATCCGTCGTGCACCCCATCAACGTGACTCTTATTACTCACTCTGACACTTGATCGATCAGTCGTGCACTCCATCCACATGGCTCTTATTACTCACTCTGACACTCGATCGATCAGTCGTGCACTCCATCCACATGACTCGTATTACTCACTCTGACACTCGATCGATCAGCCATGCACTCTATCCACATGACTCTTATTACTCACTCTGACACTCGATCGATCAGTCGTGCACTCCATCCACTTGACTCTTATTACTCACTCTGACACTCGATCGATCAGTCGTGCACTCCATCCACTTGACTCTTATTACTCACTCTGACACTCGATCAATCAGTCGTGCACCCCATCCACGTGACTCTTATTACTCACTCTGACACTCGATCGATCAGTCATGCACCCGTTCAACGTGACTCTTATTACTCTCTCTGACACTCGGTCGATCAGTCATGCACCCCATCCACGTGACTCTTGTCACTCAATCTCACACTCGGTGCACTAAGTGGTGTACACAATGCATATATTGAGTCTGGTATATATAACTAGAGTGAGTGAGGAAGCGCGCGTGCTGTACACATATCTGTACAGACAACAGTTGTACATATATCTGGGACAGTCGCCAGTGGCCTACCCCTTCTTCAATTTTTCATTGAAAAATGACATGATTAGGCCATATCATATAAAATACTGTTACCTTTGAAAATAAAAAACCCCACCTAAGTGGACATGCTCTATGCATAAAAATTGAAAAAGATTGTGCACTAACAAATTATTTTGTTAGTCCAAAGGTCTACCTTTAGAAACACACAAAAATATGATATAGATATCACTTTTTAATGATAGCTTGTCTGTCGACAAGGTGAAAATATTTCTGTAATTAACAATGGTGTGAAACTTTTATTATTTGGAGGTTAAAGTTGCACGATTTTTGTCTAATGTTGACTGTACTTCATCAGTTAACGTAATAATAACAACTTTTTTTTGGATTAAACTCCCTTACACCTCACGTGATAAAGAGTGCATTATCAGAAAGTATTACACAATATTTGGACAGCAGTTCTGTATTAAAGCTATGTACTAAATCTGTATTTATACAGTCTTGGACGCAAACGATGTGTGTGGTACTCAGTAGTGTGGCACAGACACCCTTTCATACCTAAATAACAATATAACTACTATCATTTATAATGAACAAGTGAACAATACATGATAACACAAGGAGTATCTCACCCTGGTACTAAAGGGCACGACCCTTTGATGTCCAGTTGACAATATGAAGTGCATTTCTAATTACCACAATCACCAGTGGTGATAACCTTTCAGCCCTCACGATGCATTAAAGCATCATTTTTTATCTCTGAAAAATGACTCAATTTCTTACACCTAGGGGTTTTAAAGGAACATTTTTTGTTGATTTTTTTAAATAATAACAATACAATTTTTTCATTTGCCACCCACTATAAATCATCTTCATTCACTACAAGTTGAGAATTGCGACAGCAATTCGCGGCTTGTAGTGGATGAAGATGACAACGGTAAATTCAGGCTTGAAAGGGTTAATTAGTATTTGTAAACTTTTGACAACTCAGACAATGATCTGCCTTATTCTAAAATAAAACAGCAGTAAAGCAATTGACAATTTTTTTTGTCTGCAGACGGCAAGTCATGATAGCGTCAGTCACAGATAATCTCAACAATCAATGTTTCTCCTACATTTTTACAGAATTCTATCAAAGTGTACAAACTACACGTCCAAGTGCTGGTTTCTCTTTTCAGCAAATTCTATAATGAAGTATTTTCAGGGTTGAAACAATTTAAGAAGTAAAGTTTGAATCAACTAGAGATTGAACACTTGTAATGCTGAATTTCTAGCTCAACTCTTTTACCACTGGGCATGATTATATAATTGATTTTAATCTGTTTTAATAGCCCAAATAAATCACTATTTCTAATTATTGACAACCATGTCAAAAATTAAAAATACGGGAATTTCGTCTCTATATCTAGTCTAACTGGTGAATGCGCAGCAGAAAAAATAAAAAACGTTTGCAGTTCTAGTCTATAGACATGTTTACATTATATGGTCATATTAAGAAACCAAAATAAAATCACCGATTTTTTGATCATTTTAGCCTGGGCCAGTCCCTTTAACTGATAATCTACCACATAGGGAGGGCGGGGGCATTTCATCACGATTTCATCAGTCCCAGTGACATTTGTTTAGGTTTGTACTTTGCTTGGGACCATATCACATAATATACAGGATCAACGGCATCTGCATTAACCCTTTAACCACCAAATTATTTAATTTGAATTTTCACCCACTTGAAGTTGTGTCTCGCTAACGCGATCCACAACTTCAAGTGAGTGAAAATTATTCAGATTTGACAATTATTATTCAGATGCGACACCGGCGGTTAAAGGGTTAACCCTTTCACTGCTAAGCACAACTATAAGCATTTTTAATATGTCTCATTAGCCGATCATATCACAGGTATTGGGAAATGTGTGCTTAAACATTAAGAATTTTAAAATGTTTGGTGGGTACAAAATTAAACATAACGTAGATGGACAAAGGTAAATAACATCCTGCAGGCTAAAAATAGCTAAATAAAGGATTTAACTTGCCACCACGAACCAATTATTAGGACTATCTTTCTTATTCTAGAAACATACATGTAGCATTTGGTGAGATCTGGATTTCAACAATCTTGTACGTTAAAAACGTTTTTTTATATCAGCTGCACATTTTATAATGTGACCTTGGTATTACCCCTTAACCCTTTAAGCCCTCACGATGCATTGAAAAATCATTTTGAATCCCTGTGAACGAATTTAATTTTCCCACAACTAAGGGTTTTAGAATGAAAATTTCCATGAAACTGGTTTATCAATACATGGCAATTTTCTTTTTTTTTCACCCACATCAAGTCATCTTCATCCACTACAAGTCGAGAATTGCGACAGCAATTCGCGGCTTGTAGTGGATGAAGATGACAATGGAAAATTCAGGCTTGAAAGGGTTAAAGCATAAAATTGAATAATTTAACATATTTGTTTGATTTAGGACCAACAATTTGGAAATCTAGATGTTTAAACACTCATTTCATTCCCAATATCAGTGATTTAATCGGCTGCTAATTTTTTTAATGACCCTTAGAGCCTTAAGGGTCATTTCTGTTACATAATACAACCTTTTAATACCATGGTGAAAAATTTAAGCAGTTGGTTGAGCGGTGATCAACTTATGAGCAAGCTACGACAATGTTGTGCCAATGTTTGTACTTGAACTAAGGCATCACATGACTTAAGTGATAATCACACCTGTTTGTGCTCAGAAGTCGGGTTGTGTTCACATTCATAGTCCAGATGCACAAATGAGCGCTCCACCTCTGGAAGGCGCTCTATCTTTAGCTGCAGGGTCTCACCGATGTCGTGCGACTCCCGTAGTGTCATAACCTCTGGCAGCACTATGTCTACCTCCACCAGAAAGTTATTCCCAAAGTGGAAAGCTCGGACAGTGTCTATGAAGAGAATTTTATGGTGGTGGTTCAGTGCCAGCCACGTTATCTTCTTCAGGAAATCTGGTCGTGCAGTGTGCCCCGTTAACATCTTTATTTGCTCTGAAAATTAAAACAATTTTTTTATGAAATGCAAAATGGAGAACAAAGTTCTAAAATATCAGTCCTTACTGGGTAATATAACAATAGGGTGTGTTTGGAGTGTAATGTAATAACCCTTAAATATCAGTCCCAACTGGGTAATATAACAATAGGGTGTGTTTGGAGTGTAATGTAATAACCCTAAATAGCCGTCCTTACTGGGTAATAGAACAATAGGGTGTGTTTGGAGTGTGATGTAATAACTCTAAATAGTAGTCCTAACTGGGTAATATAACAATAGGGTGTGTTTGGAGTGTAATGTAATAACCCTAAATAGCCGTCCTTACTGGGTAATAGAACAATAGGGTGTGTTTGGAGTGTAATATAATAACCCTAAATAGCAGTCCTTACTGGGTAATATAACAATAGGGTGTGTTTGGAGTGTAATATAATAACCCTTAAATAGCAGTCCTTACTGGGTAATATAACAATAGGGTGTGTTTGGAGTGTAATATAATAACCCTTAAATAGCAGTCCTTACTGGGTAATATAACAATAGGGTGTCTTTGGAGTGTAATGTAATAACCCTCCAATAGCAGTCCTTACTGGATATTTTATCAATAGGGTGTCCTTGGAGTGTAATGTAATAACCCTAAATAGCAGTCCTTACTGGGTAATATAACAATAGGGTGTGTTTGGAGTGTATAACCCTAAATAAATACTGGGTAATATAACAATAGGGTGTGTTTGGAGTGTAATATAATAACCCTTAAATAGCAGTCCTTACTGGGTAATAGAACAATAGGGTGTGTTTGGAGTGTAATATAATAACCCTTAAATAGCAGTCCTTACTGGGTAATAGAACAATAGGGTGTCTTTGGAGTGTAATATAATAACCCTTAAATGGCAGTCCTTACTGGGTAATATAACAATAGGGTGTGTTTGGAGTGTAATATAATAACCCTTAAATAGCAGTCCTTACTGGGTAATAGAACAATAGTGTGTCTTTGGAGTGTAATATAATAACCCTTAAATAGCAGTCCTTACTGGGTAATAGAACAATAGGGTGTGTTTGGGGTGTAATATAATAACCCTTAAATAGCAGTCCTTACTGGGTAATAGAACAATAGGGTGTCTTTGGAGTGTAATATAATAACCCTTAAATAGCAGTCCTTACTGGGTAATAGAACAATAGGGTGTGTTTGGAGTGTAATGTAATAACCCTTAAATATCAGTCCCAACTGGGTAATATAACAATAAGGTGTGTTTGGAGTGTAATGTAATAACCCTAAATAGCCGTCCTTACTGGGTAATAGAACAATAGGGTGTGTTTGGAGTGTGATGTAATAACTCTAAATAGTAGTCCTAACTGGGTAATATAACAATAGGGTGTGTTTGGAGTGTAATGTAATAACCCTAAATAGCCGTCCTTACTGGGTAATAGAACAATAGGGTGTGTTTGGAGTGTAATATAATAACCCTAAATAGCAGTCCTTACTGGGTAATATAACAATAGGGTGTGTTTGGAGTGTAATATAATAACCCTTAAATAGCAGTCCTTACTGGGTAATATAACAATAGGGTGTGTTTGGAGTGTAATATAATAACCCTTAAATAGCAGTCCTTACTGGGTAATATAACAATAGGGTGTCTTTTGAGTGTAATGTAATAACCCTCAAATAGCAGTCCTTACTGGATATTTTATCAATAGGGTGTCCTTGGAGTGTAATGTAATAACCCTAAATAGCAGTCCTTACTGGGTAATATAACAATAGGGTGTGTTTGGAGTGTATAACCCTAAATAAATACTGGGTAATATAACAATAGGGTGTGTTTGGAGTGTAATATAATAACCCTTAAATAGCAGTCCTTACTGGGTAATAGAACAATAGGGTGTGTTTGGAGTGTAATATAATAACCCTTAAATAGCAGTCCTTACTGGGTAATAGAACAATAGGGTGTCTTTGGAGTGTAATATAATAACCCTTAAATGGCAGTCCTTACTGGGTAATATAACAATAGGGTGTGTTTGGAGTGTAATATAATAACCGTTAAATAGCAGTCCTTACTGGGTAATAGAACAATAAGGTGTCTTTGGAGTGTAATATAATAAATATATTATTATAGCCGAAATAGATACTTTTTTAAATGCGTTAGATAATTCTCTTAGTCAAGCTGCGGGTGTGTCTCACAATAAAAATGTAGTTACTGTGCTGTTGGGCGACTTTAATGATCGATGTACTAATTGGACATCCGATCATAGAGACAGCGAGCTCGGATTAAAACTAGTCAATCTGTTTGAAAGTTACAGCCTATCTCAACTAATTAACGCACCAACTCGCGGTGATAATCTACTCGATTTGTTAGCTACAGATGCACCGGCTTATTTTACTAATGTCGATATTTTAGATGAAATTTCTGGTCTTGATCACAAAATCATACACGGCAGTATGTCTATCGTAAGGCCTCAGCATAAACAGATGTCCAGAAGGATTTGGCGTTATGATAGAGGAAACTATGACTTTTTTAATGATATCCTCCTGGCCATGAATTGGGACGATTTTTTTTCATCGACTAATGATATTAACCTAATTGTTCAAAATATGACTAAACTTTTAAACATCATAGCTGACGACTGTATCCCACATAATGACATCCATGTGAGAGCCCGTGACAAGCCAGGCATGACTGTGGCGATCAGGGGATTATTTAGGCAGTGTAAACGATTACACAAGAAATGGAAACGGACAGGCGATGCTGTTCACCATGAGCAGTTTCGTAACAAAAGGAGAGAGGCTAAATCAGCCTTCAGAGCAAGCCGAGACAAATTCTATAATAACACGGCTAGTAAATTAACTGATCCTAACACCTCAGCAAAAACGTTTTGGAAAATCACTAAATTGGTTTATGACACTAAACGTGTTAAATCAATACCCCACTTAATTGTAGGCGACCGTCTCATTACTGAGACCGCTGAAAAAGCTGAAGTTTTTAATCAATATTTTACCGAACAATGTAAACTAGACCCTACACAAAACGACCCATTACCAGATTTTACTCTTTTGACAGATAACAAAATTGAAACAATAATTCTGACATCGGTTGAGATTTTCAACATCCTGAAACATTTAAATGTATCCAAAGCCGTCGGCCCAGATAAAATTAGCAATCGGATATTAAAGGAATGTGCAATCTCTCTGAGTGAACCGCTCGCCCGTCTATTTAACTTGTCACTCGCTCAAGGTGTATTCCCTTCATGTTGGAAAATAGCAAACGTTATCCCCATTTTTAAAAAAGAAAGTAAAAATAACGCGTCCAACTATAGGCCAATATCGCTACTGTCGTCCCTATCAAAGGTTTTGGAGAAGGCGGTCCATTATCATTTATATACATACCTCAACGATCATAGTTTGTTAACAGTGAAAAATTCAGGGTTTAAACAAAAAGATTCTACTGTTAATCAGCTTTTGTCCATAGTACACAAACTATATTCTGGTTTGGATAACAAAGAAAACGCATGTCTAGTGTTCCTGGACATCTCCAAAGCCTTTGATAGGGTGTGGCACGAAGGCCTTCTATTTAAATTAAAACAGTTAGGCATTTCTGGTACTTTATTAAAATGGCTGGAAAGCTATCTGGCCCTCAGAAAACAAAGGGTTATATTGGACGGTTGCTGTTCCGACGTCAGTTATGTCGAAGCGGGCGTGCCACAGGGCTCTATATTGGGCCCATTGTTATTCCTGGTTTACGTTAACGACCTTGTTACCGACCTGGAATGCGACCCACACCTCTTTGCGGACGACACCTCCCTTCTGGACATTTTTACGAACCCCTTAACCTCCTCCCTCAAAATAAATAGAGACCTTGAAAGGATATATAAATGGGGACGCCTATGGAGGGTAAAATTTAACCCAATTAAAACAATATTCCAAATCATTTCAAATCGAAAAAATGTAATCTATCCTAATCTTATATTTGATGGTGTTGTTATTAAACGCAGCATCGAACATGTACATTTAGGCCTCACCATCACGAGCAACCTCAGCTGGCAAAGACATATCGATAAAGCCATATTGAAAGCTAATAAACTCCTTTATGTGATGAATAACATTAAAACGAAATTACCACGAAACGCGCTATGCGCCTTGTATAAATCCATGTTGCTGCCTGTCATTGAATATTGTGATGTTATTTTTGACAATTGTACAATCAGAGCAGCCCTAGCTCTCGAAAATGTTCAGCGGCGGGCCGCATTGGCTTGTACAGGTGCATATAAGCACACTAGCAATGATCGCTTATTACTAGAACTTAACTGGATACCACTACGCCAAAGGCGTACTAACCACAAACTTTTTATACTATATAAGATTATTCACGGGTTAGCTCCATCGTACCTGACAGCAATCTTGCCAAGACCCAGAGATGCAGGTTATCGCTTGCGCAGTTTTAATAACATGTCACTCCCTACACCCTCTGCACGTCTCAGCTGTGTCAGAAATTCTTTTTTGAACTCGTCAATTAAATCTTGGAACTCTTTAGACAAAATTATACGTTCATCCCCGTCTTATTTTTCTTTAAAATCTAAACTCCTCAAACGTAGTAAGAGCAACTCGCATTTCAACCCAATATTATATTCACGTTTTCTTGGCAAGGCTGCTGTTAATCACACCCGAATGCGATTGGGACTAAGTGCACTGAACAGCCAGCGCTACAAGTACAATATGGTCCCATCGCCTTCCTGTGAAAGGTGCGGAGCACCTCAAGAAGATCCATATCACATGTTTTTCGTGTGTCCAGCCTATGCTGTCCCTCGACAAACATTGACCCAAGATCTGAACCGTATACTTTCTGTCGACATAGTTCAAAATAAAAAACAAGTTGAAATTATTTTATTGTACGGTTCAGAAATCTTAGACCACCATACCAACCTCATACTATTTACAACATTGCACGATTTTATATATTCCTGTGGCAGATTTTCATAATCATCTTTAATATTCTATCATCATCACAACTCCTTCATAGTAGCAACTCATTTATTTTATCATCTTATTGTATCATCTTTTTCATGTATATTTTTCCATGTCTGTTTTTTTCATTTCTTGTGTCTCTTACTATGTCAAGGAGAGCAACTTGTGGCAATTGCTGTTTGTAATCCTTATGTGAAATAAATCATGTTTATAAAAAAAAAAAATATAATAACCCTTAAATAGCAGTCCTTACTGGGTAATAGAACAATAGGGTGTCTTTGGAGTGTAATATAATAACCCTTAAATAGCAGTCCTTACTGGGTAATAGAACAATAGGGTGTGTTTGGAGTGTAATATAATAACCGTTAAATAGCAGTCCTTACTGGGTAATAGAACAATAAGGTGTCTTTGGAGTGTAATATAATAACCCTTAAATAGCAGTCCTTACTGGGTAATAGAACAATAGGGTGTGTCTGGAGTGTAATATAATAACCCTTAAATAGCAGTCCTTACTGGGTAATAGAACAATAGGGTGTCTTTGGAGTGTAATATAATAACCCTTAAATAGCAGTCCTTACTGGGTAATATAACAATAGGGTGTGTTTGAAGTGTAATATAATAACCCTTAAATAGCAGTCCTTACTGGGTAATATAACAATAGGGTGTCTTTGGAGTGTAATATAATAACCCTTAAATAGCAGTCCTTACTGGGTAATATAACAATAGGGTGTGTTTGAAGTGTAATATAATAACCCTTAAATAGCAGTCCTTACTGGGTAATATAACAATAGGGTGTCTTTGGAGTGTAATATAATAACCCTTAAATAGCAGTCCTTACTGGGTAATATAACAATAGGGTGTGTTTGGAGTGTATAACCCGAAATAAATACTGGGTAATATAACAATAGGGTGTGTTTGAAGTGTAATATAATAACCCTTAAATAGCAGTCCTTACTGGGTAATAGAACAATAGGGTGTCTTTGGAGTGTAATATAATAACCCTTAAATAGCAGTCCTTACTGGGTAATATAACAATAGGGTGTGTTTGAAGTGTAATATAATAACCCTTAAATAGCAGTCCTTACTGGGTAATATAACAATAGGGTGTCTTTGGAGAGTAATATAATAACCCTTAAATAGCAGTCCTTACTGGGTAATATAACAATAGGGTGTGTTTGGAGTGTATAACCCGAAATAAATACTGGGTAATATAACAAAAGGGTGTGTTTGGAGTGTAATATAATAACCCTTAAATAGCAGTCCTTACTGGGTAATAGAACAATAGGGTGTCTTTGGAGTGTAATATAATAACCCTTAAATAGCAGTCCTTACTGGGTAATATAACAATAGGGTGTGTTTGGAGTGTAATGTAATAACCCTAAATAGCAGTCCTTACTGGGTAATATAACAATAGGGTGTCTTTGGAGTGTAATGTAATAACCCTAAATAGCAGTCCTCACTGGGTAATAGAACAATAGGGTGTGTTTGGAGTGTATAACCCTAAATAAATACTGGGTAATATAACAATAGGGTGTCTTTGGAGTGTAATATAATAGCCCTTAAATAGCCGTCCTTACTGGGTAATATAACAATAGGGTGTGTTTGGAGTGTAATATAATAACCCTTAAATAGCAGTCCTTACTGGGTAATATAACAATAGGGTGTGTTTGGAGTGTAATATAATAACCCTTAAATAGCAGTCCTTACTGGGTAATATAACAATAGGGTGTGTTTGGAGGGTAATATAATAACCCTTAAATAGCAGTCTTTACTGGGTAATATAACAATAGGGTGTGTTTGAAGTGTAATGTAATAACCCTAAATAGAAGTCCTTACCCGGCAAGTTTTAATAAAAAATATACATGTAAATTTGCTAGATTGGGATATGTTTTGATTCAAATTCTATACATATATATATTCACCCACTTGAAGTTATGATCGCTGTAGCGTGACACAACCTCAAGTGGGTAATAATTTATACTGTATAATGCAGCACTTTAAAGGTTAATTTGAAGCATGACTGGATAAATTTAGGGCCTTTGATCATTTGATCAAATGTCCCTGGCAGAGCTCAAAGTCTACAAGAAGGGCATACAATGTCACCACATTTTATATCCAGACACACACTAGTACTACAATCATGTACAGTAGAACCTGCTATGAGCAGCCACTCTTGCGACACAGGAAAAGTAGCCTTTTAATGCAAGTGGCTGCACATGTTCATTTGTATACAAAATGCCATTTGGGGGAATGACAAAGTGGCCTCCCATAGGAGGTTGGCTGCTCATAAGAGTGGCTGCTCATAGCAGGTTCTACTGTATAACTATTATCACAAAGTGCCCATATTGATAATAAAACATGTGAATACTTACAGTAAAGCATTTCAGTACATCAGATTCTGACAAACTATTTCTCATTATAGATTGTATACTGGTTTGACATAAAAATCCTTAAGAAATTTGAAAAAAGATCAAAGGCATATACCATATGTTATTCTAAAACATCATACCCACACATTTAATAGATTTGATGCCATAATCAATTATGACTTACCCCAACCAGTGAAACACCAGCTGACTATAATATAAATACTGATAAGGGTAGCACCGATAGGGTCTGCAAACACCCACAGCTTGTCACCTGGAAAAGGCAAACATATCAAACTAAACTTACAAAACTTAGCACTTGAAAGGTCAACTTGAGGGAAAATATAATTGTATCCACACCTAGGAATTAATAAGACGAACTAGACCAAATTATTTGTGACATGACACACATCTCATTCAAATTTAGTACATGCATTGGAGAATTGTCAATATTGCAAATCAAAGTACAATGTACATTGTGAATGCCACAAAACAAATCTTTGCATGTCTAGCCATGCTGCAAGCAAATATTAATGAAATGCTCCATTTGTGCAATTAACTGTGGTAACTTGGGGAGTTAAACTGAGCTGATATCAAAAGGGCTATTAACGGCACAGATGCAACTTTGTAACCATTGGATTACAAATGACAAGGGAAATTAAATCTGGTGTAAAATAAATAAAATTTGTTGATGTGGGTAAATAGGTGTCGTTAGAAGTTAAAGGGTTTGCTGGGAATGTGTGCAGTGTTTTTTGCGATTGGGTGTTGTGTTTACTGGGATTGGGTGCAGTGTTTGTTGGGATTTAGTGTTGTGTTTACTGGGATTGGGTGTTGTGTTTACTGGGATTGAGTGTAGTGTTTGTTGGGATTGGGTGTAGTGTTTGTTGGGATTGGGTGCAGTGTTTGTTGGGATTGAGTGTTGTGTTTACTGGGATTGGGTGTTGTGTTTACTGGGATTGAGTGTAGTGTTTGTTGGGATTGGGTGTAGTGTTTGTTGGGATTGGGTGTAGTGTTTGCTGGGATTGGGTGTAGTGTTTGTTGGGATTGGGTGTAGTGTTTGTTGGGATTGAGTGTTGTGTTTGCTGGGATTGGGTGTAGTGTTTGTTGGGATTGGGTGTAGTGCTTGCTGGGATTGGGTGTAGTGTTTGCTGGGATTGGGTGTAGTGTTTGCTGGGATTGGGTGTAGTGCTTGCTGGGATTGGGTGTAGTGTTTGTTGGGATTGGGTGTAGTGTTTGCTGGGATTGAGTGTTGTGTTTGTTGGGATTGAGTGTAGTGTTTGTTGGGATTGAGTGTAGCGTTTGTTGGGATTGGGTGTAGTGCTTGCTGGGATTGGGTGTAGTGTTTGCTGGGATTGGGTGTAGTGTTTGCTGGGATTGGGTGTAGTGCTTGCTGGGATTGGGTGTAGTGTTTGTTGGGATTGGGTGTAGTGTTTGCTGGGATTGAGTGTTGTGTTTGTTGGGATTGAGTGTAGTGTTTGTTGGGATTGAGTGTAGTGTTTGTTGGGATTGGGTGTAGTGCTTGCTGGGATTGGGTGTAGTGTTTGCTGGGATTGGGTGTAGTGTTTGCTGGGATTGGGTGTAGTGCTTGCTGGGATTGGGTGTTGTGTTTACTGGGATCGGGTGCAGTGTTTGCTGGGATTGGGTGTTGTGTTTACTGGGATTGGGTGTAGTGTTTGTTGGGATTGGGTGTAGTGTTTGTTGGGATTGGGTGTTGTGTTTACTAGGATTGGGTGCAGTGTTTGCTGGGATTGGGTGTTGTGTTTACTGGGATTGGGTGTAGTGTTTGTTGGGATTGGGTGTAGTGTTTGTTGTGATTGGGTGTTGTGTTTACTAGGATTGGGTGCAGTGTTTGCTGATATTGAGTGTTGTGCTTACTGGGATTGGGTGCAGTGTTTGCTGGGATTGGGTGTTGTGTTTACTGGGATTGGGTGCAGTGTTTGCTGAGATTGAGTGTTGTGTTTACTGGGATTGAGTGTAGTGTTTGTTGGGATTGGGTGTAGTGTTTGCTGGGATTGGGTGTAGTGTTTGTTGGGATTGGGTGTAGTGTTTGTTGGGATTGAGTGTTGTGTTTGCTGGGATTGGGTGTAGTGTTTGTTGGGATTGGGTGTAGTGCTTGCTGGGATTGGGTGTAGTGTTTGCTGGGATTGGGTGTAGTGTTTGCTGGGATTGGGTGTAGTGCTTGCTGGGATTGGGTGTAGTGTTTGTTGGGATTGGGTGTAGTGTTTGCTGGGATTGAGTGTTGTGTTTGTTGGGATTGAGTGTAGTGTTTGTTGGGATTGAGTGTAGTGTTTGTTGGGATTGGGTGTAGTGCTTGCTGGGATTGGGTGTAGTGTTTGCTGGGATTGGGTGTAGTGTTTGCTGGGATTGGGTGTAGTGCTTGCTGGGATTGGGTGTTGTGTTTACTGGGATCGGGTGCAGTGTTTGCTGGGATTGGGTGTTGTGCTTACTGGGATTGGGTGTAGTGTTTGTTGGGATTGGGTGTAGTGTTTGTTGGGATTGGGTGTTGTGTTTACTAGGATTGGGTACAGTGTTTGCTGGGATTGGGTGTTGTGTTTACTGGGATTGGGTGTAGTGTTTGTTGGGATTGGGTGTAGTGTTTGTTGGGATTGGGTGTTGTGTTTACTAGGATTGGGTGCAGTGTTTGCTGATATTGAGTGTTGTGCTTACTGGGATTGGGTGCAGTGTTTGCTGGGATTGGGTGTTGTGTTTACTGGGATTGGGTGCAGTGTTTGCTGAGATTGAGTGTTGTGTTTACTGGGATTGAGTGTAGTGTTTGTTGGGATTGGGTGTAGTGTTTGCTGGGATTGGGTGTAGTGTTTGTTGGGATTGGGTGTAGTGTTTGTTGGGATTGAGTGTTGTGTTTGCTGGGATTGGGTGTAGTGTTTGCTGGGATTGGGTGTAGTGTTTGCTGGGATTGGGTGTAGTGCTTGCTGGGATTGGGTGTAGTGTTTGTTGGGATTGGGTGTAGTGTTTGCTGGGATTGAGTGTTGTGTTTGTTGGGATTGAGTGTAGTGTTTGTTGGGATTGAGTGTAGCGTTTGTTGGGATTGGGTGTAGTGCTTGCTGGGATTGGGTGTAGTGTTTGCTGGGATTGGGTGTAGTGTTTGCTGGGATTGGGTGTAGTGCTTGCTGGGATTGGGTGTAGTGTTTGTTGGGATTGGGTGTAGTGTTTGCTGGGATTGAGTGTTGTGTTTGTTGGGATTGAGTGTAGTGTTTGTTGGGATTGAGTGTAGTGTTTGTTGGGATTGGGTGTAGTGCTTGCTGGGATTGGGTGTAGTGTTTGCTGGGATTGGGTGTAGTGTTTGCTGGGATTGGGTGTAGTGCTTGCTGGGATTGGGTGTTGTGTTTACTGGGATCGGGTGCAGTGTTTGCTGGGATTGGGTGTTGTGTTTACTGGGATTGGGTGTAGTGTTTGTTGGGATTGGGTGTAGTGTTTGTTGGGATTGGGTGTTGTGTTTACTAGGATTGGGTGCAGTGTTTGCTGATATTGAGTGTTGTGCTTACTGGGATTGGGTGCAGTGTTTGCTGGGATTGGGTGTTGTGTTTACTGGGATTGGGTGCAGTGTTTGCTGAGATTGAGTGTTGTGTTTACTGGGATTGAGTGTAGTGTTTGTTGGGATTGGGTGTAGTGTTTGCTGGGATTGGGTGTAGTGTTTGTTGGGATTGGGTGTAGTGTTTGTTGGGATTGAGTGTTGTGTTTGCTGGGATTGGGTGTAGTGTTTGTTGGGATTGGGTGTAGTGCTTGCTGGGATTGGGTGTAGTGTTTGCTGGGATTGGGTGTAGTGTTTGCTGGGATTGGGTGTAGTGCTTGCTGGGATTGGGTGTAGTGTTTGTTGGGATTGGGTGTAGTGTTTGCTGGGATTGAGTGTTGTGTTTGTTGGGATTGAGTGTAGTGTTTGTTGGGATTGAGTGTAGTGTTTGTTGGGATTGGGTGTAGTGTTTGCTGGGATTGGGTGTAGTGTTTGCTGGGATTGGGTGTAGTGCTTGCTGGGATTGGGTGTAGTGTTTGCTGGGATTGGGTGTAGTGCTTGCTGGGATTGGATGTAGTGTTTGCTGGGATTGAGTGTTGTGTTTACTGGGATTGGGTGCAGTGTTTGTTGGGATTGAGTGTTGTGTTTACTGGGATTGGGTGTAGTGTTTGCTGGGATTGGGTGTTGTGTTTACTAGGATTGGGTGCAGTGTTTGTTGATATTGAGTGTTGCGTTTACTGGGATTGGGTGCAGTGTTTGCTGGGATTGGGTGTTGTGTTTACTGGGATTGGGTGCAGTGTTTGCTGAGATTGAGTGTTGTGTTTACTGGGATCGGGTGCAGTGTTTGCTGGGATTGGGTGTTGTGTTTACTGGGATTGGGTGTAGTGTTTGCTGGGATTGGGTGTAGTGTTTTTTGCGATTGGGTGTTGTGTTTACTGGGATTGGGTGTTGTGTTTACTAGGATTGGGTGCAGTGTTTGCTGAGATTGAGTGTTGTGTTTACTGGGATTGGGTGCAGTGTTTGCTGGGATTGGGTGTTGTGTTTACTGGGATTGGGTGCAGTGTTTGCTTGGGATTGGGTGTTGTGTTTACTGGGATTGGGTGTAGTATTTGTTGGGATTGAGTGTAGTGTTTGCTGGGATTGGGTGTAGTGTTTGCTGGGATTGGGTGTAGTGTTTTTTGCGATTGGGGGTTGTGTTTACTGGGATTGGGTGCAGTGTTTGTTGGGATTGAGTGTTGTGTTTACTGGGATTGGGTGTTGTGTTTACTAGGATTAGGTGCAGTGTTTGCTGATATTGAGTGTTGTGTTTACTGGGATTGGGTGCAGTGTTTGCTGGGATTGGGTGTTGTGTTTACTGGGATTGGGTGTAGTGTTTGTTGGGATTGAGTGTAGTGTTTGTTGGGATTGGGTGCAGTGTTTGTTGGGATTGAGTGTAGTGTTTGTTGGGATTGGGTGTA
The DNA here is from genome assembly GCA_964017125.1 of Flabesymbios commensalis. Taxonomy (NCBI): domain Eukaryota; kingdom Metazoa; phylum Annelida; class Polychaeta; order Terebellida; family Flabelligeridae; genus Flabesymbios; species Flabesymbios commensalis. The sequence goes on from OZ024917.1 coordinate 51,308,385, forward strand.
GTGTTTGTTGGGATTGGGTGCAGTGTTTGTTGGGATTGAGTGTAGTGTTTGTTGGGATTGGGTGTAGTGTTTGTTGGGATTGGGTGTAGTGTTTGTTGGGATTGGGTGTAGTGTTTGTTGGGATTGGGTGTAGTGTTTGTTGGGATTGGGTGTAGTGTTTGTTGGGATTGGGTGTAGTGTTTGTTGGGATTGGGTGTAGTGTTTGTTGGGATTGGGTGTAGTGTTTGTTGGGATTGGGTGTAGTGTTAGCTGGGATTGGGTGCAGTGTTTGTTGGGATTGAGTGTAGTGTTTGTTGGGATTGGGTGTAGTGTTTGTTGGGATTGGGTGTAGTGTTTGTTGGGATTGGGTGTAGTGTTTGTTGGGATTAAGTGTAGTGTTTGTTGGGATTGAGTGTAGTGTTTGCTGGGATTGAGTGTAGTGTTTGCTGGGATTGGGTGTAGTGTTTGCTGGGATTGGGTGTAGTGTTTGCTGGGATTGGGTGTAGTGTTTGTTGGGATTGGGTGTAGTGTTTGCTGGGATTGGGTGTAGTGTTTGCTGGGATTGAGTGTAGTGTTTGTTGGGATTGGGTGTAGTGTTTGGTGGGATTGGGTGTTGTGTTTACTAGGATTGGGTGCAGTGTTTGCTGATATTGAGTGTTGTGTTTACTGGGATTGGGTGCAGTGTTTGCTGGGATTGGGTGTTGTGTTTACTGGGATTGGGTGCAGTGTTTGCTGAGATTGAGTGTTGTGTTTACTGGGATTGAGTGTAGTGTTTGTTGGGATTGAGTGTAGTGTTTGCTGGGATTGGGTGTAGTGTTTGTTGGGATTGGATGTAGTGTTTGTTAGGGTTGGGTGTAGTGTTTGTTGGGATTGGGTGTAGTGTTTGTTGGGATTGGGTGTAGTGTTTGTTGGGATTGGGTGTTGTGTTTACTAGGATTGGGTGCAGTGTTTGCTGATATTGAGAGTTGTGTTTTCTGGGATTGGGTGCAGTGTTTGCTGGGATTGGGTGTTGTGTTTACTGGGATTGGGTGCAGTGTTTGTAGGGATTGGGTGTTGTGTTTACTAGGATTGGGTGCAGTGTTTGCTGATATTGAGTGTTGTGTTTACTGGGATTGGGTGCAGTGTTTGCTGGGATTGGGTGTTGTGTTTACTGGGATTGGGTGCAGTGTTTGCTGAGATTGAGTGTTGTGTTTACTGGGATTGAGTGTAGTGTTTGTTGGGATTGGGTGTAGTGTTTCCTGGGATTGGGTGTAGTGTTTGTTGGGATTGGGTGTAGTGTTTGTTGGGATTGGGTGTAGTGTTTGTTGGGATTGGGTGTAGTGTTTGTTGGGATTGGGTGTAGTGTTTGTTGGGATTGGGTGTAGTGTTTGTTGGGATTGGGTTTAGTATTTGTTGGGATCGGGTTTAGTATTTGTTGGGATTGTGTGTAGTGTTTGCTGGGATTGGGTGTAGTGTTTGCTGGGATTGGTTGTAGTGTTTGCCTGGATTGGGTGTAGTGTTTGCTGGGATTGGGTGTAGTGTTTACTGGGATTGGGTGTAGTGTTTGCTGGGATTGAGTGTAGTGTTTGCTGGGATTGAGTGTTGTGTTTGCTGGGATTGGGTGTAGTGTTTGCTGGGATTGGGTGTAGTGTTTGTTGGGATTGGGTGTAGTGTTTGCTGGGATTGAGTGTAGTGTTTGCTGGGATTGAGTGTAGTGTTTGTTGGGATTGGGTGTAGTGTTTGTTGGGATTGGGTGTTGTGTTTGTTGGGATTGGGTGTAGTGCTTGTTGAGATTGGGTGTAGTGTTTGTTGGGATTGGGTGTAGTGTTTGTTGAGATTGGGTGTAGTGTTTGCTGGGATTGAGTGTAGTGTTTGTTGGGATTGGATGTAGTGTTTGTTGGGATTGGGTGTAGTGTTTGCTGGGATTGGGTGTAGTGTTTGTTGGGATTGGGTGTAGTGTTTGTTGGGATTGGGTGTAGTGTTTGTTGGGATTGGGTGTAGTGTTTGTTGGGATTGGGTGTAGTGTTTGTTTGGATTGGGTGTAGTGCTTGCTGGGATTGGGTGCAGTGTTTGTTGGGATTGAGTGCAGTGTTTGCTGGGATTGGGTGTAGTGCTTGCTGGGATTGGGTGTAGTGTTTGTTGGGATTGGATGTAGTGTTTGCTGGGATTGAGTGTTGTGTATACTGGGATTGGGTGCAGTGTTTGTTGGGATTGAGTGTTGTTTTTTACTGGGATTGGGTGTAGTGTTTGCTGGGATTGGGTGTTGTGTTTTTTGCGATTGGGTGTTGTGTTTACTGGGATTGGGTGCAGTGTTTGTTGGGATTGAGTGTTGTGTTTACTGGGATTGGGTGTTGTGTTTACTAGGATTAGGTGCAGTGTTTGCTGATATTGAGTGTTGTGTTTACTGGGATTGGGTGCAGTGTTTGCTGGGATTGGGTGTTGTGTTTACTGGGATTGGGTGTAGTGTTTGTTGGGATTAAGTGTTGTGTTTACTGGGATTGGGTGCAGTGTTTGTTGGGATTGAGTGTTGTGTTTATTGGGATTGGGTGTAGTGTTTGCTGGGATTGGGTGTTGTGTTTACTAGGATCGGGTGCAGTGTTTGCTGATATTGAGTGTTGTGTTTACTGGGATTGGGTGCAGTGTTTGCTGGGATTGGGTGTTGTGTTTACTGGGATTGGGTGCAGTGTTTGCTGAGATTGAGTGTTGTGTTTACTGGGATCGGGTGCAGTGTTTGCTGGGATTGGGTGTTGTGTTTACTGGGATTTGGTGTAGTGTTTGCTGGGATTGGGTGTAGTGTTTTTTGCGATTGGGTGTTGTGTTTACTGGGATTGGGTGTTGTGTTTACTAGGATTGGGTGCAGTGTTTGCTGAGATTGAGTGTTGTGTTTACTGGGATTGGGTGCAGTGTTTGCTGGGATTGGGTGTTGTGTTTACTGGGATTGGGTGCAGTGTTTGCTGGGATTGGGTGTTGTGCTTACTGGGATTGGGTGTAGTATTTGTTGGGATTGAGTGTAGTGTTTGCTGGGATTGGGTGTAGTGTTTGCTGGGATTGGGTGTAGTGTTTTTTGCGATTGGGTGTTGTGTTTACTGGGATTGGGTGCAGTGTTTGTTGGGATTGAGTGTTGTGTTTACTGGGATTGGGTGTTGTGCTTACTAGGATTAGGTGCAGTGTTTGCTGATATTGAGTGTTGTGTTTACTGGGATTGGGTGCAGTGTTTGCTGGGATTGGGTGTTGTGTTTACTGGGATTGGGTGTAGTGTTTGTTGGGATTGGGTGTAGTGTTTGTTTGGATTGGGTGTAGTGTTTGCTGGGATTGGGTGCAGTGTTTGTTGGGATTGAGTGTAGTGTTTGTTGGGATTGGGTGTAGTGTTTGTTGGGATTGGGTGTAGTGTTTGTTGGGATTGGGTGTAGTGTTTGTTGGGATTGAGTGTAGTGTTTGTTGGGACTGAGTGTAGTGTTTGTTGGGATTGAGTGTAGTGTTTGCTTGGATTGAGTGTAGTGTTTGCTGGGATTGGGTGTAGTGTTTGCTGGGATTGGGTGTAGTGTTTGCTGGGATTGGGTGTAGTGTTTGTTGGGATTGGGTGTAGTGTTTGCTGGGATTGGGTGTAGTGTTTGCTGGGATTGAGTGTAGTGTTTGTTGGGATTGGGTGTAGTGTTTGTTGGGATTGGGTGTTGTGTTTACTAGGATTGGGTGCAGTGTTTGCTGATATTGAGTGTTGTGTTTACTGGGACTGGGTGCAGTGTTTGCTGGGATTGGGTGTTGTGTTTACTGGGATTGGGTGTTGTGTTTACTAGGATTGGGTGCAGTGTTTGCTGATATTGAGTGTTGTGTTTACTGGGATTGGGTGCAGTGTTTGCTGGGATTGGGTGTTGTGTTTACTGGGATTGGGTGCAGTGTTTGCTGAGATTGAGTGTTGTGTTTACTGGTATCGGGTGCAGTGTTTGCTGGGATTGGGTGTTGTGTTTACTGGGATTGGGTGTAGTGTTTGCTGGGATTGGGTGTAGTGTTTTTTGCGATTGGGTGTTGTGCTTACTGGGATTGGGTGTTGTGTTTACTAGGATTGGGTGCAGTGTTTGCTGAGATTGAGTGTTGTGTTTACTGGGATTGGGTGCAGTGTTTGCTGGGATTGGGTGTTGTGTTTACTGGGATTGGGTGCAGTGTTTGCTGGGATTGGGTGTTGTGTTTACTGGGATTGGGTGTAGTATTTGTTGGGATTGAGTGTAGTGTTTGCTGGGATTGGGTGTAGTGTTTGCTGGGATTGGGTGTAGTGTTTTTTGCGATTGGGTGTTGTGTTTACTGGGACTGGGTGCAGTGTTTGTTGGGATTGAGTGTTGTGTTTACTGGGATTGAGTGTAGTGTTTACTGGGATTGGGTGCAGTGTTTGCTGGGATTGGGTGTTTTGTTTACTGGGATTGGGTGTAGTGTTTGTTGGGATTGAGTGTAGTGTTTGTTGGGATTGGGTGCAGTGTTTGTTGGGATTGAGTGTAGTGTTTGTTGGGATTGGGTGTAGTGTTTGTTGGGATTGGGTGCAGTGTTTGTTGGGATTGAGTGTAGTGTTTGTTGGGATTGGGTGTAGTGTTTGTTGGGATTGGGTGTAGTGTTTGTTGGGATTGGGTGTAGTGTTTGTTGGGATCGGGTGTAGTGTTTGTTGGGATTGGGTGTAGTGTTTGTTGGGATTGGGTGTAGTGTTTGTTGGGATTGGGTGTAGTGTTTGTTGGGATTGGGTGTAGTGTTTGTTGGGATTGGGTGTAGTGTTTGTTTGTATTGGGTGTAGTGTTTGCTGGGATTGGGTGCAGTGTTTGTTGGGATTGAGTGTAGTGTTTGTTGGGATTGGGTGTAGTGTTTGTTGGGATTGGGTGTAGTGTTTGTTGGGATTGGGTGTAGTGTTTGTTGGGATTGAGTGTAGTGTTTGTTGGGACTGAGTGTAGTGTTTGTTGGGATTGAGTGTAGTGTTTGCTGGGATTGAGTGTAGTGTTTGCTGGGATTGGGTGTAGTGTTTGCTGGGATTGGGTGTAGTGTTTGCTGGGATTGGGTGTAGTGTTTGTTGGGATTGGGTGTAGTGTTTGCTGGGATTGGGTGTAGTGTTTGCTGGGATTGAGTGTAGTGTTTGTTGGGATTGGGTGTAGTGTTTGTTGGGATTGGGTGTTGTGTTTACTAGGATTGGGTGCAGTGTTTGCTGATATTGAGTGTTGTGTTTACTGGGATTGGGTGCAGTGTTTGCTGGGATTGGGTGTTGTGTTTACTGGGATTGGGTGCAGTGTTTGCTGAGATTGAGTGTTGTGTTTACTGGGATTGAGTGTAGTGTTTGTTGGGATTGGGTGTAGTGTTTGCTGGGATTGGGTGTAGTGTTTGTTGGGATTGGGTGTAGTGTTTGTTGGGATTGGGTGTAGTGTTTGTTGGGATTGGGTGTAGTGTTTGTTGGGATTGGGTGTAGTGTTTGTTGGGATTGGGTGTTGTGTTTACTAGGATTGGGTGCAGTGTTTGCTGATATTGAGTGTTGTGTTTACTGGGATTGGGTGCAGTGTTTGCTGGGATTGGGTGTTGTGTTTACTGGGATTGGGTGCAGTGTTTGTAGGGATTGGGTGTTGTGTTTACTAGGATTGGGTGCAGTGTTTGCTGATATTGAGTGTTGTGTTTACTGGGATTGGGTGCAGTGTTTGCTGGGATTGGGTGTTGTGTTTACTGGGATTGGGTGCAGTGTTTGCTGAGATTGAGTGTTGTGTTTACTGGGATTGAGTGTAGTGTTTGTTGGGATTGGGTGTAGTGTTTGCTGGGATTGGGTGTAGTGTTTGTTGGGATTGGGTGTAGTGTTTGTTGGGATTGGGTGTAGTGTTTGTTGGGATTGGGTGTAGTGTTTGTTGGGATTGGGTGTAGTGTTTGTTGGGATTGGGTGTAGTGTTTGTTGGGATTGGGTTTAGTATTTGTTGGGATCAGGTTTAGTATTTGTTGGGATTGTGTGTAGTGTTTGCTGGGATTGGGTGTAGTGTTTGCTGGGATTGGTTGTAGTGTTTGCCTGGATTGGGTGTAGTGTTTGCTGGGATTGGGTGTAGTGTTTACTGGGATTGGGTGTAGTGTTTGCTGGGATTGAGTGTAGTGTTTGCTGGGATTGAGTGTTGTGTTTGCTGGGATTGGGTGTAGTGTTTGCTGGGATTGGGTGTAGTGTTTGTTGGGATTGGGTGTAGTGTTTGCTGGGATTGAGTGTAGTGTTTGCTGGGATTGAGTGTAGTGTTTGTTGGGATTGGGTGTAGTGTTTGTTGGGATTGGGTGTTGTGTTTGTTGGGATTGGGTGCAGTGTTTGTTGGGATTGGGTGTAGTGTTTGCTGGGATTGGGTGTAGTGTTTGTTGGGATTGGGTGTAGTGTTAGCTGGGATTGGGTGTAGTGTTTGTTGAGATTGGGTGTAGTGTTTGTTGGGATTGGGTGTAGTGTTTGTTGAGATTGGGTGTAGTGTTTGCTGGGATTGAGTGTAGTGTTTGTTGGGATTGGATGTAGTGTTTGTTGGGATTGGGTGTAGTGTTTGCTGGGATTGGGTGTAGTGTTTGCTGGGATTGGGTGTAGTGTTTGTTGGGATTGGGTGTAGTGTTTGCTGGGATTGGGTGTAGTGTTTGCTGGGATTGAGTGTAGTGTTTGTTGGGATTGGGTGTAGTGTTTGTTGGGATTGGGTGTAGTGTTTGTTGGGATTGGGTGTTGTGTTTGTTGGGATTGGGTGTAGCGTTTGCTGGGATTGAGTGTTGTGTTTGCTGGGATTGGGTGTAGTGTTTGCTGGGATTGAGTGTAGTGTTTGCTGGGATTGAGTGTTGTGTTTGCTGGGATTGAGTGTAGTGTTTGTTGGGATTGGGTGTTGTGTTTGTTGGGATTGGGTGTAGTGTTTGTTGGGATTGGGTGTAGTGTTTGCTGGGATTGAGTGTAGTGTTTGCTGGGATTGAGTGTTGTGTTTGCTGGGATTGGGTGTAGTGTTTGCTGGGATTGGGTGTAGTGTTTGTTGGGATTGGGTGTAGTGTTTGCTGGGATTGAGTGTAGTGTTTGCTGGGATTGAGTGTAGTGTTTGTTGGGATTGGGTGTAGTGTTTGTTGGGATTGGGTGTTGTGTTTGTTGGGATTGGGTGTTGTGTTTGCTGGGATTGGGTGTAGTGTTTGCTGGGATTGAGTGTAGTGTTTGCTGGGATTGAGTGTTGTGTTTGCTGGGATTGGGTGTAGTGTTTGCTGGGATTGGGTGTAGTGTTTGTTGGGATTGGGTGTAGTGTTTGCTGGGATTGAGTGTAGTGTTTGCTGGGATTGAGTGTAGTGTTTGTTGGGATTGGGTGTAGTGTTTGTTGGGATTGGGTGTTGTGTTTGTTGGGATTGGGTGTTGTGTTTGCTGGGATTGGGTGTAGTGTTTGCTGGGATTGAGTGTAGTGTTTGTTGGGATTGGGTGTAGTGTTTGTTGGGATTGGGTGTAGTGTTTGTTGGGATTGGGTGTAGTGTTTGTTGGGATTGGGTGTAGTGTTTGTTGGGATTGGGTGTAGTGTTTGTTGGGATTGGGTGTTGTGTTTACTAGGATTGGGTGCAGTGTTTGCTGATATTGAGTGTTGTGTTTACTGGGATTGGGTGCAGTGTTTGCTGGGATTGGGTGTTGTGTTTACTGGGATTGGGTGCAGTGTTTGTAGGGATTGGGTGTTGTGTTTACTAGGATTGGGTGCAGTGTTTGCTGATATTGAGTGTTGTGTTTACTGGGATTGGGTGCAGTGTTTGCTGGGATTGGGTGTTGTGTTTACTGGGATTGGGTGCAGTGTTTGCTGAGATTGAGTGTTGTGTTTACTGGGATTGAGTGTAGTGTTTGTTGGGATTGGGTGTAGTGTTTGTTGGGATTGGGTGTAGTGTTTGTTGAGATTGGGTGTAGTGTTTGCTGGGATTGAGTGTAGTGTTTGTTGGGATTGGATGTAGTGTTTGTTGGGATTGGGTGTAGTGTTTGCTGGGATTGGGTGTAGTGTTTGCTGGGATTGGGTGTAGTGTTTGTTGGGATTAGGTGTAGTGTTTGCTGGGATTGGGTGTAGTGTTTGCTGGGATTGAGTGTAGTGTTTGTTGGGATTGGGTGTAGTGTTTGTTGGGATTGGGTGTAGTGTTTGTTGGGATTGGGTGTTGTGTTTGTTGGGATTGGGTGTAGTGTTTGCTGGGATTGAGTGTAGTGTTTGCTGGGATTGGGTGTAGTGTTTGCTGGGATTGAGTGTAGTGTTTGCTGGGATTGGGTGTAGTGTTTGTTGGGATTGGGTGTAGTGTTTGCTGGGATTGAGTGTAGTGTTTGCTGGGATTGAGTGTAGTGTTTGTTGGGATTGGGTGTAGTGTTTGTTGGGATTGGGTGTTGTGTTTGTTGGGATTGGGTGTTGTGCTTGCTGGGATTGGATGTAGTGTTTGCTGGGATTGAGTGTAGTGTTTGTTGGGATTGGGTGTAGTGTTTGTTGGGATTGGGTGTAGTGTTTGTTGGGATTGGGTGTAGTGTTTGTTGGGATTGGGTGTTGTGTTTGTTGGGATTGGGTGTAGTGTTTGTTGGGATTGGGTGTAGTGTTTGTTGAGATTGGGTGTAGTGTTTGCTGGGACTGGGTGTTGTGTTTGTTGGGATTGGGTGTAGTGTTTGTTGGGATTGGGTGTAGTGTTTGTTGAGATTGGGTGTAGTGTTTGCTGGGATTGGGTGTAGTGTTTGTTGGGATTGGGTGTAGGGTTTGTTGGGATTGGGTGTAGTGTTTGTTGGGATTGGGTGTAGTGTTTGCTGGGATTGGGTGTTGTGTTTGTTGGGATTGGGTGTAGTGTTTGTTGGGATTGGGTGTAGTGTTTGTTGAGATTGGGTGTAGTGTTTGCTGGGATTGGGTGTAGTGTTTGCTGGGATTGGGTGTAGCGTTTGTTGGGATTGGGTGTAGTGTTTGTTGGGATTGGGTGTAGTGTTTGTTGGGATTGGGTGTAGTGTTTGTTGGGATTGGGTGTAGTGTTTGTTTGGATTGGGTGTAGTGTTTGTTGGGATTGGGTGTAGTGTTTGCTGGGATTGGGTGTAGTGTTTGCTGGGACTGAGTGTAGTGTTTGCTGGTTACTTACCAATAAGTCCACAGGCTAAAGCTACAGTGTTAGACAGCAGGTCATTTCTGTGATCCTGAGTGAGGGCATCTACAGAGGGGTCCCTAACTCTGCGACAGAGTAAGAACAGCACCAGCTTCACAACTACAAACACATGTATACATTGCAATAGTATCAGAAAAAAATAATTCTGCTAGGCTTATGGGTGAATATACAATTATAAAGGGTCATTTAGTGTCTTTTGGCTATTCCGAACGAATTTATGAAATTTTTGTGTGGTTACAAATTTTTTTCATGTTGTCCTAGGGGAATACGATAAACTGAGAAGAAAAAATAATGCAACATCTCTATTTTTTTTATCCAACATGAAATGTGCCAAAATACACGAATTTGTACACATATGCAATGTCTCCCAATATCTAACACCTTGAACATAGACTGTTTTAACATTGAACATCCCTTGGAAATAACTTAACCCCAAGTTATTTTGTAGCGCAATTGTTATGTACAACGGAATTTATTCAGAAACAGACATGAACACAATATAAAAAGCTGCCAAGGATACATTTACTGAGGTTTTTTAGTTGTCTCACATCACCCGGCCAACTCAGCAATGCTGGTGTTATATAAACTCCTCAAATTGTGGTGTGATACCATTCAATTCATTTGATATAGAAACAGCTGCAAAGTCGCAATATTTGAGGTAATATTTGTAAACATTCAATGTGAACTGCTATTTTAAAACCAAAACAATAATCACTGAAACGTATATATTATTAGTGTCAGCTCAAATACGCTCATATTTTAGGAAAAAATCATTAAAAACATGTTAAACTGAACAAAGTGCTTGATAATGATGGCCATCCCCCTACCGCATCGGTGGGCAATAATACATCTATTTTAAATAGATTAAAGATCGTTCCATGTTGTCTGTATTCAACTCAGCAACATTATTTTTCGGTCAACTCCTCAACGTTAACGTTGCTGAGTTGACAAAATTTAGCTTCCTGTCTCACTAATGTAATTAGGACTCTATAAATGTAAAATGCAGTTAAAAGAGTTGCTTTTAATTAAATTAGATTTAGAGAGTATTCGCTTAGGTAGACGGTTTTACAACAATAACCAACGTTTCTGAGTTGAACTCAAAAACGTTGCTGAGCTGACTGAATTCTGCTTTCTGTCTCATTATTGTAATTGAAACTGCAAATTTAACTCCATCAATGTAAAATGCAGTTAAAAAACTGCTTTCTGAATCGAAATTACCCTCATTATATTGGCATGCACGTATTGTACGATGGCCTTCGACATAAATGTTCGGCATTAGGCTTATGTTTCCATTTCCTTTTTGTCTTTATAATGTTGAACCAAAGCCAACACAATTTTTTTCAGAAAATGGGGCTCTCAAGTGTTGAGAGATCACATAGATGCGCTTAAAACATGACGTTTACATCCAATTATGATTATCGTGTATTGTCAACTCAGAAACAATAATGTCAACTACATAATTTCACAATAAAATATCTGTTCTGTCTTAACAATATTTATTTTAACAAGAACCCTGCAGTTCTGAACATTATTGAGAGTTATTTTTTGCATCAGACTGAAGTTGAAAGAGTGAAAGACCCCTTAAATTGTATATTCACCCTTATATGTACCGTTTTTCCTGTGTATAAGATACACCTTTTGAAGGTTTGTGTGAAGTCCAGTACGACTTATTTATGGTTTTAGAACTTGGGGCAAAGAACCTCAGAAAAAATCTAAAGTTGTCATGACTGTCATGTAAAATGAAGCGACTGGCTTTTGTCACATCGCTTATGGGGATGTCCATTGTGTCAGTTTTTTACAATTTGCATGGTTATTATTTATTTAGCATAAAATGCATAGAAAAACTGTATCTTTGATTTACGATTAATTGTATAAAATAGAATGTTACAAACAAGATTGTGGTTGAATGTGCTGCTTGTTGTCATCCATTTTTGTTAATTGTTGACATCTGTGCCATGTCAGCTACTGTGGTTATGCGGAACTGTGTAAGCATGCGCTGTGCTGTCTGGATGATTCCACAAAGCTTGTTGATACACATGAAAATATGTGTGAGCAGCCGGAAATGACAGCAAATAGCACATGTGCGATGACCTACATTGTACGGCTGGTGATTGCAGGAATCCCGGGGGCAAATTTCATGCAAAAAGTTAAGTATAAATGTAACTTCTTTTTTTTTAAATCTAAAAGTTTTCAACATTTGCGACAAAAAAGGTAGTGAACGCAATTATAAGAAAAAAAGTTTTTATTTCTATGATACCCAGACAGCTGTTGTATTGAGCTGAGAGCTGTAGACTAGACAGCACTGAGTCTAACACAGTACTGCCAGCATCACTGAGCATTGTCAGACAGGTATTCGAATAAAAAAATGACGTATTAAAAATGACTATACATGTAATCACGCTTAACGGTGTAAGGTCAAGCTTCAATTTAAAGTATTATACTTGTTTATTTGATAAACTTTGGTAATTTCCATTTACTGTGAGGTGGCAGTAGCAATTCACAGCTCACAGTGAATGGAGATTTTGAGAAGACAAAATTTGAATCCCCAGAGGAGGGTGCACATGGGTTAAACAACGAATCAAATGAATAGCGAAGCACCTGTTCTTAGGGGCAAAACATCGAGGATTGCAGATTATAAATAGTGTAAAAAATGACCAAAAATTTTATATCTTTTTTTATCTTTATTTATATCATTTTTTTATAAAAAGTTAAAAGTGAGGTCAAAAAATGGGTAAAAAGAGAAGTGGGAAGAATCCTTAATTTCCAGGACCCATGTGCACCTTCCTATAGCACTGATGTCGACTACAGTAGACATGTTATGTTTTCATTAGCACTGTCATAGGCCTAACAAGTCAGATGGGCCAGAAATTTTGAAATGCTGATATTACATCGGGACCTAAATTTTACAATTCACATAAATTTTCAGTCTTTTGAAGTTGTGTGTCGCGATAGCGAGACACAACTTCAAGTGACTGAAAATTGAAATTGAATACCTCATTGCTCTAGGGGTGAAGCTGCACAAAGGCTTCCAGCATTAAACACAAAAATAATCATATTAATATTATCATACTGCTATGCCTTGTACATAGTAGCCCCAGGAACAGAAAATAAATCAATATTCTTACCTAAGGTTACAATGCATAAAATAATACTGATCAGGTTGAAAGATGGTCCATCTCTTTCTCCCAGCGCGTAGTCAATAATTCTCTCCACAGCCTCGCGGATAATCTGAATGGACGCCAAAGCCATAATCACAGACAGTACTACAATTGCCAAAGGCTCCAACTTGGTTCGACCTGAAAAAAATTAAGCATCCATTTGTTTTAGATTATCACCCAGAAAGAGTGGTGTTTGAAGAAAGGGTGATTACCAATAATAAATGTACAGTCTCTTTTTCCACTTCACCCACATGTGACTCAAAACTTCACAAGTTGGCTGTATTAGGAAAGATTTGTGGCTCCAGGTGTGATACAAAATTGTCAGGGTGTGTATAAATTGTGTGAATTATGGACAGAGTGTCCTAATTAGGTCTTAATTAGGGCATAAGTTAATGAGCAACACGATGGCATAAGCTCATCTAGGCCTAAACAGTGCTAAAGGCTGGATGAGCTAACCAGGCTTAAAGACTGGATGAGCTAAAGATCAAAACTGATGTCATCTCACAGAGTCACTGTAATGGGTAATTGCATCACAGAATCTGATGATATTTTTAAAATCTGTGATGAAAGGCTGGTCCTAATACAAATTTTGTATTTGGTGATTGGTTTAAACACCAGCCGATGATCACAGTTAATCGTTTGAGCTCAGAGGTCATGAGATACATTCACACATGCACTTCGTCGCCTCGGAGCTAAATGATCCTATCTGACACTCGTCAGATGGCAGATAGGATCATTTAGCTCCAAGGCGACGACTTGTAAAACAAAAAGAACAAGCCAACCATAGCTACATTGCGGCCATTGTGTTAAAAATATGAGCACGTGCAAAACCAAAAGGCAGTATCTGCTTACTTTAAGCAAAAACTGCCTTATTATTCAGGCCCTGTCAGCAACTATGAAAGTTTAATTGATAAAGAACACTTGATTGGTGATGTAATTTTTGCGTACACTGGTATTTTTTTCTTTTTGAAAACAGTTAGTATATGTGATAAGCGGGAAATAGTTTAAAATTGTGATAAATGTTTGAAATTTTGATATAATATAGGTATGAGGATGTTACATCAGTCCAAAGATGGGAGCAAACGAGAACAAAATTTAGGATTTTTAAATTTCAGTTTTAATGTTTTGCTTTTAATTGTATATTGTAAAGGAAAAAAGTGTTTGTGTTATTGGGCTTATTAGGAGGAAATCAACTTATTTTATTCTGGAACAAAAATGTTTTATCTTAACTAAAACAAAATAAATGTCGGTCCCCACACTGAAAAGGTTAAGCAATCAATGATCACAGTTAATTTTTTGAGTGACTTTTTCAAAACGAAAAATTGTTTTTTATGTTTGAGCTGGGCAGCATGATACAATTACTTTTCTAAAAAAATGCATTGAAAACATGCCAGTAAATATGTTGCTAACCTTGTGGGTAATCATATATATTTCTTCTTTTTATAGCGTGGTTGCTCCACCATATAAGGGCGCCTGATGCCAGATCAACAACACTATCTATTACAGATGAGATGATGGACAATGAGCCAGTCATTCCAGCCGCAACAGCCTTACCAATCAGTAGAAACTAAAAAAAAACACACAGAATCATTTTGTAAGAATATGAAAATAAAATTAAGCTTTGTCTTGCAGAAATTACTGCAAGTCTTTTTCATTCAATTTAAGCTGGAATTGCTCCTGCAATTTCTAGTGCAAAATTACTGAATTATTTGATTTGATTTTCTTTTAATTTAACACAAATTTTGGGGGAAGACAGCAATTTTATTTTGTTTGGTCTATTATTACAGAGTTAGTTAAATGAAAATATGTGCATTTGGAATTGCAAAAAGTAAACCATGGAGACCAAAGGGTTTTTTCAATTTAAAATCATCATAAATGTCTTAGTTATGTCTTTCAGCTTCATTTGAATACCTATGCTACGAATCTACAGCCTTTAGAAATATTTTAATTCTTTCATTTCTTTAAAATTCATCTACATATGTCAGATTATTACGTAGAAAGCCGGTCTCCGCACTGAACTGATTGAAGATGCAGTAATGACTAATGATACATTTAGCACATAAATCCTTTCACCTGGGAATTTTTAAAATATTTTTGGAATTTTAAACAAGCATTATTTTACCATAAATGACACATAACCCCGGGAGATTAGCTACAAAGTGTACCAGGTATATACTATGGGAAAACTCAGTATTTTAATGTTTTCCATTCAGTTAAATATTTTTAACCCTTTCACCGCTGAATTATAACGTCATCAAATGCCTGAGCACTGAATTAATTATTTTTTTAATTAAAAAGAGTAATTACTGATGTCGCCGCAGTCTGTCAGGTGGTCGCCTTTTGGCGCCACCCGCGGTGAAAGGGAGTAGATAATTTTTTTCTGCAAAATACTTATATCATACCACTTAACATCTCTAACATTTTCTATTTTTCTAGTTTTTATTTCAAACACAAATCCGAAATAATATACCTAGCAAAACTAGTCAGGTGGATAAAAACAATATTTTTAAGAGTTTTTCTTGTTGAAAGAAAACATAATTTCCAATGCTTCATAATTGCCCCCTACATCCCGATTTTTAAGGCATAACGTCATATATAAATATACTTCTTGACCGATAGTATTTCTGCATACACACAGTTATTTAACCATATATAAATAATTAAACACAAATTATTTATTTTTATTTTTAATAATCTCATAAGTGGTAAGTGAGATATCAAATAAAACCTTCACATGTTCTAATGGATTATACCATCCACCGTTGAGTGAATTTTGTTCGAAATAAGCTATGTAGTGCATGAATTTTCCTGGCAAAGTTAAATATTTAAACACAAACTACCGTATTATTCCTAATAAACGCACCGCCCCTATTAAACGCGCCCCCCCTTTTTCATGTACCCTGTAAATCCAGTCAGCTGGCTTGAAAAAATCTACCAGACACCAGCCTTCTGCGTGTAGCCGTGTCAACATGGTTGAGCCACGGTTAGTGTGTTGTGAGTGTAAACGCGGTATGCTACTGTTACAAGTAGCCTAGTTGTTGTACATATGTACATGTTGTCTTAACACTGGGCCAACGTCGTACAGCTGGACCAGCATCGAATAACACCTGTGTGCGTTGGGTAATTATTCGTTGAGTTGTGTCAGAATAACGACAGCGTGTCAGGTTTGCTTACAACAAAAGTAATAACTGTCCATTGCACTAGCTCAGTGATCATTGAGTCAGACAGATTTACAAGCGCCCAGGGTTAAATTCCCGGCGTTTTAATGCGACGCCAATGTATAGGGACTACCGGTAGGCTTAATGCTAAGTGAAATTTGAAGCCTCTAATGACACGAAAAACGTCTGCCCCTGTTTATCGTGCCACGTCATGTTTTGGCCATCAGCAGTTGGCGTCCACTGGTCATCCAGATATGTGAGGTATGGATCTTGCTCTACTATAGTGGCGCCGAGACACAGGACTTGATACGTGCTTAAACCCAGACGATCCAACCATGGCATTGGCCCATTAAGGCTGCTGCTGCTTTGAACCAATGTTATAGCGCACATGTATACATGATGTCCATGCAGAGATGATACACCACCATTTGATAAATGGCGGGCTAAGGTCGGCAAGAGTAGATGACGTCATCAGGCCGGGGACGGTCTGCTGAGGCAGACATTCTGAGGCATACACACTGTGTAAAATCAGACTTAAATTTAATCAGTTAGGCCTACGTCTTCTTAAAGCAATCATACAGTATGTTGCAGATGCATTTCTATTATTCTGATCAGTAGTAATGTATCTAAAAACAATCATACGATATTTAGATATTAATGTGCCCAAATAAGATCATTCCAAGATGAATGTGATGGTAACCGCGTCGTCTCGGCCTATATAGCGGGCCGTGGCTGCATAAGGTGTCGGCCTGTGTTAACATACCAGTTACACCTGCTGACAGCGCGCACGAGTGGCGGCTTGAGAGTGGATGGAGGCTTGCACGTGCAGCGAGTTCTCACCAATGTCGCTTGGCTTAATAACGGCGCTGCGGCCAAATGCGGCCGTGAAATACAGATTAACATTTTAGTGCACATAATAAACGCGCCCCCAACTTCGTCTCCGCGCCCGGCGCGTTTATTAGGGATAATACGGTATATATTTTGATTTTCAAGCATCTCAAAAGTGATAAATGAGATATCAAATAAAACCTTCACCGTCAGTTTTGTCCAAAATAGGCTACATTTGTATGTACAGGTGGTGCATAAATGTGCCAACATTTTCCCGCCAAAGTTATCTTTGGTTTTCACCCACTTGAATTTGTGGCTCACTAAGGCAACCCACAAATACAAGTGGATACAAAATACTCACATTTGTTAAATTTGGGGCCAAACATTAGCAGATCTCGATGTTTAACCCTTTAAGCCCTCATGATGCATTGAAGCATCATTTTACATCCCTGAAAACAGACTTAATTTCCTACAACTGGGTGTTTCAGAATGAAAATTTTCTATGAAATTGTTTGCCAATACATGGCAAATTTCTTCAATTTACCACCCACTTCAAGTCATCTTCATCCACTATAAGTCGAGAATTGCGACAGCAATTCGCGGCTTGTAGTGGATGAAGATGACAATGGTAAA
This sequence comes from Flabesymbios commensalis, assembly GCA_964017125.1. Taxonomy (NCBI): domain Eukaryota; kingdom Metazoa; phylum Annelida; class Polychaeta; order Terebellida; family Flabelligeridae; genus Flabesymbios; species Flabesymbios commensalis. The sequence continues at coordinate 51,325,204 of OZ024917.1, forward strand.
TTCAGACTTGAAAGGGTTAAACCGGATTTATTCCGAATAATAGTAATTTAATTGGCTGATAAAACAAATTACAAATTTATGACTTAGCACTGATAGGGCAAGATGGTTTGGTAAGAGGGATACATTTTCATAACAGTAAACCTACCAAATTACAGAAAAAAGTGATCTTAGCAAGGAGAGCAGCCTTCTTTTTTAAAACTTGCTGTTCTTGTGCATTCTCCATTGCATCATCTATTTCAAGTGCCATCTCTTCGAATGCCGTGATCAGGGAGTCCTGAGTTTTGTAATAACGCCTGAAACATTTTTCAAATAAAATCAGACTAGCCAGGCTGAAAATTGTCTGAAATAACAAATAAAAACATCAATAGAAAACACATATTCTAAAGAAAACCCAGCTGGTGAAAGAATCATAAACCATCAGTTTACAATAACTTTGTTAAAAAAACATCATTCTTTGACAGAAGAATTTATTGATGGATACAAAATTTAAAATACCTAATACTTCTGGACAAATTCTTGTCTTCCTCCTGCTTGCCCCTCTTATGTGGTGTAAATAACCTGAGTGGAACTTGCCAGTCTCTCCCTACAAAGAATCAATCAATCAATCAATCAATAAAACTTCTATAGCGCCTATATCCTCAGCGAACCGAGCTCAGAGGCGCACAAATCCTTAGCGCGATCTTGTGTCGTAGTCAAGGCCAAAACAGGTTCGTCAACAAGGAGCCGGACTACTGAGGAGCTAGGGTGGAAATGCCAGATCAAATAGGTGAGATTTGAGTAATTTCCCGAATGTTAAAATTGTTTCGTCATCACGTACGGGCACAGGCAGGGCATTCCATAAGGCTGGGCCAGATATAGAGAAAGCTCTTGACCCAGTCTTAGTTTTCATACGAGGAACAACAAATCTATTTGAATTTGTGGAGCGTAGATATTTTGAGCATTTTGGCCGAACGAGTAAGTCAGCCAGATATGCCGGTTGGTTGTCTTTTAGGGTTCAGAAAGTTATTGCGCATATTTTAAATGAATGGGAAACTTGACAGGAAGCCAATGTAATAGTTTTAGAATAGGAACAGAACAACTAAATCGTGGGGCCTTGGTTACCACTCTTGCAAGACAGTTCTGAACGCGTTGTAATCTAGAGATATCCTATTCTGGCATATTGTGAAGAAGTGAGTTGCAATAATCTAACTTGCTACTGACGAGTGCCACTGCAATTTGCTTGGCAAGATCTAAGGACAGACTTTTTCGAATTCGACGCAGGTCACGGATATGATGGAAGAATGTGCTGCATGTTTGGGATATGTGTTTTCTGAAATTCTGGCTACTGTCAAATACTACACCAAGATTTTCGGCTGATGCAGATGGATTTGTGTCCAGACCTAAAATTAAGCATGGGAAATTATGCAAGAATTTTTCCCGCAGAAGTTTGGTCCCAATAAGAAGAAATTCTGTCTTGCTAGGATTAGGTTTCAGCTTAGACCCTGTCATCCAGGCCGACACACCCATTAAACACTGCTGCAACTTCTCAAGAGATTCCTTAGTGTTTGAAACTGATAGAGACATGTACATTTGAGTTTCATTGGCATAAAGATGGTGGTTTATGTCCAAACTAGATATAATAGCGCTGAGTGGTGTAGTATATAAGGTAAAAAACACCGGTCCCAGCACAGAGCTCTGTGGAACTCCATATGAGAGTGTGACTTTAACTGACAGGATGCCTTTAATTTTTACTGATTGGTGCCTATTTTGCAAATAAGAAGAAAACCAAATTTGAGCCTGGCCAGATATCCCATACCAATCAGAAAGTCTATCTGTTAATGTAGCATGGTCAATGGTGTTGAAGGCGGCCGACAAGTCAACCAAGCCGTAACTTCACCCTTGTCCCTACTAATAATGATGCCATTATGTACTTTCAGCAGAGCCGATTCTGTAGAATGATGTTTCCTGTAGGCTGATTGTGATGAATTAGAAAAATGGTTGTTTTTTATATAAGCTTGCAGCTGATTGGCTACTACCTTTTCTAAGATTTTGGAAATGAAGTTGGATACAGGCCTGTAATTTTTCAGCTCGTTTTTAGGAAGAGATGTTTGTTTAAGTAGTGGTCTTACATGAGCTGCTTTGAAATTTTGAGGAAATGTACTAGTGCCCATTGAAATGTTAATTATGTCAGTGATAGGGGTTATTAATATGTCAAGCCAACTTTTCAACATGCTTGTAGGAATGGGGTCTACATCACATGATTTTGCCGATGTGCTCAAAATAAGCTTTTTAATTTCATCTTCTGACACACTTTCAAAAAGGTTCGTTTTGGATCTAATTTCTGGTTATTGCACTGGTGGGATATCCTGTGCTTTATCTGGAAATTTGGAATGGATAGTTTCAATTTTATCCATAAAATACTTGGAGAAATGCATGAGACCACAGAGTGATTTTACTGATGTGAATTCTGGCAGAGCTGGCGGTGGAATTCTATGCAGAATGTTATTTATTGAGTTCCATAGACGAGGGAGATTGTCATAATTTTCTGAAATAACCTCAGCTTAATATTTCAATTTAGCTTTTGTCATTATTCTATTACACAGGTGGCATTGGTGTTTGTAACGAGAACGATCCAGATGTGTGCGAGATCTGCGCCATGTTTGTTCGAGATTGTGGCGAAGGGTTTTAGACTTCATTATTTCCGGAGTCATCCATGGAGTTGGTAGTTTTTTGGGCAGAGTCGTTGTACTTACAAGAGCGTTTTTGTCTAAAATAGCGCTAAGCACATAATCATACTGTTGATATAGTGCCAATAGATCTTTCTCTGGTTTCTTTATTAGATCCGAATTGAGAATATCTGAATGAAACTATTCATAATCAAGTTTGTATTTTTTTCAAAAAGATATTTTTTCCTTGTTCAATTTCGTCCTACAACAGTCAATTTTCGATATATCACTGCAAGATGGTCTGAGATACCTGCTGCCAAAAAAAACTGATTTGATAGAATTAGACAAATATAGACAAATATATACAAATTGTCATGGAGTGGAATTATAATGGAAGACCCACAACATCAAGTGGGTAAAAATTATTTACATTTGTACAGTTTGGCTATTAGCACTATTATAGCTGGTCTCCAATGAATGCAGCTGAAACAAGTTTATTAAATGGTCAATGTTAAAAAACACAACTTTTGAACCTTTAAAAATGTTTCATGGTATGTGGTTAAACAAAAGAAAAAAGTGAAGAAAAATTCTGTAATTTAATCAACACTTACTGTCAATTATGGAAGTGGCGGAAGGTGCAACTTCTTCTATAACAGTTGTGCGGTTAATGGACAGGGATGATCTGGGAGAGCTGCATGGGCCATTACCATTCCGGAAGCTGAGGCCACTTTCCGATGGCGGAACTGAACCATTTCTGTAACCCTGTAAATAAATGAGAAAAAACATTGCTTCACAGTTCTAGCATGCAAAGCCAAAAGATAGTACATGTACATAACTGTTTACTTGAAAAATGAGCAGTTGCGTATTTGCCTAATTACACATCTGATTTGAAGGAATAAGCAGCGATAAATTGTTTTGGTGGTTTCCATTACTTTCTTCAAGATAAATTATCCACTCAAAAAAACTCAAACTCCGGAAAGTCAGTTTTTTTAATTATAGGCTGTTCAACAAGTTATTAAATAAACCTGCTCAATGCAGTTGACGTTTAATGATTATAAATTGTTCAGCTAGCAATCATACCAGTACATGAAACAATTGATACCACTTACTCTTAGTAGATAAGCTAGCTTTTCACATTATCAAAAGCTTTATTTTAAATTAAACCACTTACTCTTACTAAAAGGATAGGTTAGCTTTTCCACATTATCAAATCTGTTAGATCTCTTAGAATAAACCACTTACTTTAAAAGGATAGGTTAGCTTTTCCACATTATCACATGTGTTAGATCTCTTAGATTTGCCAATTGTTTCATTTGTTAGCTGTGGCAGAGAAGTCAGTGATGTACTTTGCAACCTAATCCGACTAGGTGAATGAACAGTAACTGCCCCGTTATTAGTGGGTGTTTTATCTTCAAGCGTCTTAACTGCATCATCATCTTCCCCTGACGAATTGCTCACAGGTTTTGTCAACTTGAGGATGACTGATTTAGGCCGTTCCTCATCGCTTCTACTATCCCCATTTAAACTCTGTGCACACATAAGTCCCAGCTCATAGTCTTTTTTCCCAGTTGATTCTCCACATGTTTTTATGAGTTTCTTTCCTGCAGATTCAGTAGTTAACGGTTCTTTTTCATCATCCATAGTACCGGTTATAATATTTGTACTAAACTGTAAATTTCATCCTGTGAGAACAAATGATAATTTAAAAAAAAATAGTGTATACTGTTACGTAGTAGTATAACATAGGGCCATGCAGCTTCACAGAAAGTTAGCCAAGATTATAGCAGAATTGTGCCACCATCACAAATAAAAAAGACACCTTTTACCCTTGCACTGCTGAAATAATGAACTATTACCGCTTCTTTTTAATATATTTAATCTTCTAATTTGTCTTCTAATTTTCAACCCTCTCCGTGTAAAATGATTGTGTAGCCTGAGGACTAGCTGTTATATGTCAGAATCTGATACTAAAAAATTAAATGAGGAGATAAAAAAAATTTGAAGGAATAATGCAGCATGCGAACATTACAGCTCATCACAGATATATTTTGATACCAAATTGAAATCTGGCAGATTCACTTATAAGTTGTCCTACATATAATGGCGTACAGCTAACTTTGTTCACGCAGGTGTGTTATATTAACGCTGATTTTATGTTGTGTGATGAAGACGTCAAGCTACGGTTTATGTTTAATGTCAATGCTATAGTGTCAAAATGTGCCAAAACCTGCCTTGAAATTATTAATATAAGGAAAGATGTGATAAATTATGTAAGATAATGCATGAATATAATTAGGTATGGGAATGAATGTATTTATGTGTGTACGTATTTAAGTACGTATGTAATTATGCACAACGTTTTAAGTGTCTTCCATAACTTTTATTTCTGATTTCTATGTTTTTATGTATGCCTTGAATATTTTAGTAAGTGTGTCTCGCAATTCAAAGTCTGAGTGATCTTCGTAATATGAGAGTGAGACTTCAATAAATGATTTACTTTTATATTACTTAACCCTTTCAAGCCTGAATTTACCATTATCATCTTCATACACTACAAGTCGCGAATTGCTGTCGCAATTCTCGACTTGTAGTGGATGAAGATGATTTGAAGGGAGTGAAAAATTTAAGAAAATTGCCATGTATTGGGAAAAGAGTTTCATGGAAATTCTCGTCCTAAAACCCTTGGTTGTAGGAAAATTAAGTCTGTTTTCACCGATGTAAAATGATGCTTGAATGCATCGTGAGGGCTTTCAGTGTATGGATTAGCCCCAAAATCTAATCAGATTTCGGCCATAGTATGGGTTATCATTTGATTCAAATATCTCGTAAATCTGTTTAGTGCTTCAGACCAGAGAGAGCTCACAGGGAAAGTATTGTGCCATCCTGGAAAATTGCCGCCGAATTTCCCCAGTGCTAAAATTTTATCTTCCAAAGAATAAATTTAAAAAAAAATTCAACAACATGTAGGCCTACATCTATTTCTTTACCACACCATTTTAGGATTCTAAATTATTTATCTGAAAATTTAAAAAAATACGTCATAAATAAACAATATATCTCCAAGTAATCTTGTGTTTCAACATGTATGACTCATTTTGCCAGAATGGGTACCATTTGTGTGTATCCAAAGTTGTACATGTATGTAGATATTGCACTTTGTACAAAAAATAGTATTTTGTGATTATTACAATTCGTCTTTAGGATCCTTTTGTTTAAAAGGTAAAAACAATGGCTATTTCGAAATGACTATATACATAACTAGCACTTTCAGGGTTAGTGTACAGTAATTATATGAGATAAGCTTGGTGATATAAGTCAGTTTGGTGTCCTACAGCAGGAACATACATGTGCAGATTACACTTGTCCTTGAACCTGTGACGAAATATGTCCTATTTATGTGTAATGTATTTTATAATCACCCAGTAATAAATTGTGTGAATCCATAAGACATCTATCCCCACATGATAGCTTCCACAGCAAAATTAGAAGGAATCACATAATGTGTATCAAGTGAAATATTATGTAAAATAAAACTGATGTGCATGATGTGTCAGACTGTACAACATGTCACTTTTATACAGTTCTATTAGTGCAGCGTCATGTGTTAGATTGTGAACTTTATCATGCCCAGGGCATAATGAGTGGCTAATTGATGTACATGTAAATAACAAAGGTCAAGTTGCCGTCAGCTGTCTAGCAAATGCATTGTCATCAACAATTAAACTGCTGGTACTGATTATATTCGGGTTTTTTAACATTTTTTATCTGCATATTGCCTATCAGCTTTTAGACATGTTGAAAATAAAATGTGACATCAATCAGCAAGATTTGAAAATAGTAGACCCTCATTTTGTCGAATCTGAATAATTTTTAACCACTTGAAGTTGTGGATCTTGATGGCTTAAAGGGTTAAAGGGCTTCAATTTGATATAATACACTTGGGCATTTTTGTAAAAAAAGGATTTTTTATTGAGAATTACAGTATCCTTCAAAGCTCACTAGGGCCAAAGGCCTCATGTGTTTGGGGCCAAAGGATTGGCCTATGTGACCATTTCACTACAAAAACGAGGCATTGAGCCAATGTTGCTTCAATGACGGGCCAGTGTTGTAAACAGTGGACCAAGTTTGAAATGACATTAGATCAACAGCCTCATTCAACTGGTTGTTTTTTCCATATGTTGCGCAGTGACCTTGTTTTTAAAAACGTAGGCGGCGAGAAGGGCCCATACCAGTCGAACTCTTTGACAATTATCTGGCCCCCTAGTAATGTCCTGAAAAATCAGACATCCAACCAATCGTGTTGGTTTGGCCAATGTTGGGCCAGCATCACAGATGGTGGTGGGCAATTTCACATAAAGGGTGCATTTAGGAAAAATTGAAACTTTACACAATTTTTTAGCAAATACTGCTAGATATTTATATGAAACATTTTTTATTTTAACAAGGGTTGTATGGGGAAACAACAGACCAAATTTTATAAAGTTTTTTCAATTATTTCTTCATGAATCAGTGGTATTTATGCTATTTTCAACACATTTTGCAGTCTCATCCCGAAATTGTCTTCATAGGAGGGTTTTTCTATTCCAGATATGCATCTAACACACAAATAAAGTTTTATTTGTGGTATGGTTATTGGTCTTACGATTTAAATGACACATGTTTGACAAAAATCGAGTCACAATATCTGATTTTATGTGTATTTTCCGTTAAAAGTTTTTTCATTTTTTCCCGCCAGTACATCACTGCCCAGCTTCGAACTATCTACATATATATATAGACATTTAATTACTCTTTTGAATAGGTCTGGTGGTTATATATGGCATAAAAATACTTCAAAATGATTGCTGATTAACATTAGCAAATTAATTAGAATTGCCTGTATGTATGTTAAAATTCCGTTAAAATAATGTCCCCTCCAGTACATCACTATTCAAGATCCACGCAGTGTGTTTTTCTAAGATATATTATTATTGCAATATAACCTGCCTCTTTGAGCCCCCACGTGGATATTAATTGGAAATTCATGTTACAATAACCACATATTTATACATTTTTAGATAAAAATAGTGTTAAATTAGAATTGTCCCCTCCAGTAAATAATATCAATATTTAGTATTCTTTGTGTGACAAGACCTAATTTTTGTAATTTATTGATCTATATTGGTAATTATGTATTATTATAATAAAGCCTTCGTTAATGGCAGCCACTAGACACCAACAAATTGATATTTATTAAAAATACATACGTATTTCATTAATGGATAAGTTGTAACCAAAAAATATTTTGTGGGTGTTTCCGTTGTTTATTTTTAAATCAATATTAGCATGTTAATGTAATTTCTTCACTGTTCTGACTTACAAGACCTACTAGTACAATTTATATACATTTATGGCGTATATATCATCAAACAAATGTGCTCTATATTGTCTATAATAGGCTGCCAGTATACTGCGTACTGGAGGGGACAGAACGTATGTAACATTAAAAGTGTAATTACAAGGTATAGAACTTGTGGTATTTTTCATGCTTGTCAAGCGATTTAAGCGGTCTGTACCGATACACAATCTACTAGACTACTTAAATTAAAAAAAAAAATGTGTTTGTAGCAGCTGGGTCCTTTTGCTTCACCAAACCATAATAGTTTCGCTTCGGCGGCCCCACTCCTGTGAACCTTGACGATGCTGCACATGCGGATGGGTGGATAATGTTTGCTCAGCGAACCATGATGACCCGCCTACTTTAAAATGGATTTAATAGTTTAAATGTATGATTGTCATATACATTTTCTATTGCAAAAAATGAGTTTAAATGTCTTGTTGACTTTCAAAATATGATCAGAAATGAGAACTACATACTATCTAATGCCCCTGTTCATTATCCACCCAGGAGGTGGTTTCACTACAGGTTATATGCTAGGATATAAAATTATGTCATGTCTTATAACATGGCCCCAGCCCCCAGATATATAATAGTTGATAGCGCACATGTCACTGGTACATGATGTAGGATCTTACAATGCTCAAGTTGGCGCAGCGCTGTATGGCCTTAATTTACTATGCCTGATAGTGATATCTGGCAAACCATGCCAAATAGCCAGACAATTAATTGATATAATATAAAATGTGAGGTTTTAAGGAGGGCAAGGCTAAGCAGATCGTTTGATATAGCTAGACTATAACCATAAAAAATTGTGAGGTTTGAGAAAGTGTTACCAGCATACCAGTTATATTCATAAAATATACATGTATGCCTCGAAAAACTTCCAAATCTATCAGGTTCAAAATGGCCAACTGGTGTCCATTATTTAACTTAATATGCTTCATATCCAGTGCCAGATAACTAGACAATTAATATAAAAGAAAATGTGAGATTTCCGGGAGGGATAGACCTTATTTCAACTCAGATCACATTCAAAATTGCCAACTATCTGCCATTTATTATCTACTTTAAAAAATATATATTATGTCTGATATATCTAGCAAATATTGCTGTCTACAGCAATCATCTGGCCATAATCTTCGGGCGGATTGCCAGTGGCGTACCCTGGCTCCTCCGCTCAACAGCGGAGCCGATGCAGCACCCGCATCAGTGCTGGCGTTGATGTAGGCTGTGGTAGCCTTAAATAACCAGCAATAGCGTGTTTGACATTATGTCTCTCACGTGGGATGAATGGAGTTGCCCAGAGGGAGTTATCCTTCCTATTGTTACTCTGGGGACTATCCGACCCGAGGATAGCGGAGCTGCGCAAAATGCCACATTCAGCATTAAATTGCACAGGGAAAACTCAAGTCTCCGGTCGTCTGGCCATATCTGGGGGTATATCCCCTAGACATGCCCAGAACCCCTTATCGGGCGAGCGAAGGAAAACGCTCTCAATAACTCACCATGCCCTATCACCCTCACATCATCATCTGTACATCATTCATCTCATCAATTGACTACAACGTTTTTATCGTATTACAATGTCACTTAAAAGACCTTTTGTGTCGAATAGTGACGTGAAGCAAAGATTTACTACTACAGCAAATATTGCCAGACAGCTAGACCAGAGAATAAGAAAACAAAATGTGAGGTTTTAAGGATCGAGGGAAATGCCCTGAAAAATTTCAACTCCCATCAATTTCAAAATTACCCTGATAACATCACAGTATTGGCCCAATAAAATGGTTTAATTGGGCCTGATTATCATTATGTCTTGCACATTGGTGCTGTTTTCAGCCAATACAGTTTATGATCTATATTCCGCATTGGACCAGTAATGGGCCAATAAAGGCAAAAAATGTAGTCGCATAATAACAATGGCTGAATACTGGATTTTAACCGCTGTTACTGCCGATAGCATCCGGTATAAAATAAGAATCGGCCTAATGACGTCATGTTTAGGCCTACTATAATATATGTGATATCTGCTAAAATGTGCCAGATAGTTCAAAGGTTATTATACTAAAACAAAATGTGAGGTTTCAGGGAGATATTTTGGCAAATTACAAATAGCCGATTATCGGGATATATGAAAAAAATCAAATTTAATAGGTCTTGTTATGAATACAAATATATCCCAGATTTGTAGATATAGGCCTAGGCTGGAGTGAGAGAGCGGTATTGTTATATAAACATGATAAATTATTATTTGTACCATACTAAAATAGTTAACCAGTAATTGCTTTACCATAGTAAAAACGTAGCTTGGTGTAAAATAATGGTAGGGCTATTGATGCATGCATGTAAATTTGTATTCAGTTTGAGGTATGCATTATTATTTTTTTAATTATATGTACCATTACATACAAAACTTTGTATCCAATTATATAAGCTCAAGATCAGCTAGAGCTAATATTATTTTTAAACCACTGTACATAAATATATTGTGTACGGTACATTAGCATAATAAAACAGTTACACTACAACTAAGTAACAAAGTAAAAAAAAAATGCTACATTTCAGGGAGTGACAGCTGTGACCTAACAAATTTGAACTTGATCACATTCAAAATAGCAGACTTGCGGCAATTATTTAATTATTGAATGCCTGATATCTGGCAAACTACGGTATGTTAGCTAGCTAGACCCTACAACAAGCTTATGCTCCTAACAGCCATGATGAAGTGAAGATAAGGGAGGAATATGCATTTGAAAATGGTTGTTTTCATTTATATACCTTGACAAATTTCAAATGCAAGATGGCTGTCTATTGCCCATTATTTACTTTATGCTTGATATCAGGAAAAGCATCCCAGATACCTAGCCCAGTACTATGATTTATCAAACTCCCCTCATGAAAGCCCGGGAAGTATTTTGTTGGCATATATATCCCTCCCTCAAACCTCACATTTTCTTTTATACCATATACCTCACATTTTGTTTTATAGTATAAAACAAAATGTCAGGTTTAAGGGAAGGATGTGCCAACAAAATGCTTTCTAGACTTTCGTGATGTGGTTGGAATGGATACACTAACTGTCTCTGCGGTTATATTGGAATAATAGTAATGTAGATGTTTGTAAACTATGACTGATGATGCTATTTTATCTCTTTTTAGTAGTTTACTTCTTATTCAGTTGAATTATTGAGTGATCATTCATGCTTACAGGTTTGTTATTGTTGTTAAAAAAAATATGTCTTCTCCAGTACATTTTATGATATTAGCTTGAACACCGTGACATTGTCCAAGTTATGTCACAAAAATCAAAATTATTTTCCATTGTTTTTCCTTGATGGTGTTTAATACGATGCAGACAAATAGTTGCGGCCTTTACCTGTGATAAACCACTTAAACATCATTTTATTTTAGCAAAGTTTATACAATTATGCTACTTCAGCTCAATTTGAAAACAAAATGTTGATTAATAACAATATATATTGGAGCAAAATTAGAATATGAAATGTTGAGCAACATATCATGTTTTACTGATCTAAAGTATGCATTTATAGCACTTGTGATGTTGTTATTTCAACCGTTAAAAAATGTCCTCTCCAGTACAGTTTGTCACACATATAATTGTGCAGAGGATTCGCATGAAAAAGCACTGTAAAAATGCACAAAATATGTCATATATAGTATTCAAGCTATATGTGTATATTTAGTTGATGTCAGAGCACTAATTTGTTGAGCTGTCGAAGTAAATGCTGTACAATTCATACTTGAGTGTATTGCAAAATTTCATTTGTCACATTTCAAATACATATCAAATCTATATACATGTGAAATACGGGTACAACACATAGTGATCTTCCCTTTAGAAACACGACAATAAAAAAACAACAAATTTAGGGGAAGGATTTTCAAATCACCTACATTATTAGCATTTGAGCAGAGACTAATGATTGTTAAAACAAATGTCCCCTCCAGTACACACAAAAACAGCATACATTTCACAAAGTCAATATCTTCATTCATGGGCATAATTAAGCTCTGGAAATTTAACTGATGTTGGGGGATGACATCTCGCTGTCAAAAGCTGTGAAATTATCATACATGAAAGGTTTTTATTTTTGACATGCTATGAGATTTTTTGTGTGCCCTTTACGTGAAATTGCCCTAGTACAAAATCATGTTTGCTGTTCTAGGCCTAAAAACCCTGTAATGATCTATAAATAAGAGGTCCAACACCGGCACAGCACTCCTGCACAGCAGGTATACAGTAGGTTACCACACTACACCACAGTTTGCAGCTCTATTATTGGCTGCTCTTTAGACTTATGACTTTGCAGTCATCCTCAATGAAGTATCAGGTCAAAGAACATTGCTGAGCAATTGACCAACCTAATCACTCAGACTTTGGCTGTCAAAGCTGCTATTGATCTGGATTCAATATAGCAGCTTGTGGAAGATGATTCCAATCTAGCCAAAAATCTTCGACAGAGTATCCCCACTGGATCAAAGAGCGAGGATACTGTGCCGTAATGCAATTTAACAGTCTCCACAGCACAACATTCATTGTGGCGACAGAAAGCATCATATCACATTAACCCTTTAACCGCCGGTGTCGCATATATTCGGGTTTTCACTTTTTTTATTAGCACATTAAGTACAGTAGATCCTGTCACCAACGACCTTGCTTCTGCCAGACAAAAAAAGTCGTTGGTGACAGAAAGTCGCTGGTCACAGGAATGAGTTTTTGCTGTAAAATTTACGGGTGTGGCGCTGGTTCAATGTCGGGCTAATGACATTTACCAACCACTGACCAGTAGTCATTGTGGATCAAAGTACGCGGTTGCGGCAACATTTCAATGCCTGTTCTAATATCACTGATTATGACGGTGTTTTTCAGAATGGATATTCACATTGAATGTGTCACTATAGGACAGATGATGTAGCATGGTGGAACAAAAAAATAACTGGTGGAACAAAAAGGGAACAGTTATTCATTACTGATGAATAATACATAAGTGTGTTTACACTAACAGGAGCATTATGCCCACACTAGGATGTTTGTACCATCCCCGTCCCAGCAGACACAATACGTTGAATCAATGTTGGTTTAATGTTGGTCCACCGTCTACGATGCTGGACCAACGGTAATCCACCATTGAATCAACGTCTTGTGTCTGCTGGGTATATTCTGCCGGACCACGCTCATATAGGACGTTCGATACGTGTGAATAAACACGCGTGGACGGCTCATTAAGGCAGTGTATTGTATTAACAGATTAAAGTGACTGGGGGATTAGTTATGTCCCGACGCGATGTTGTTCTAATGTTGGCCAACCCTGCATCAATGTCTCGTGCCAGTTGTATGGTCACATAGTAAACATGAGCCATTGACTCAATGTTGTTTTATTGTGGGCTGACTTCGAAAACAGTGAGCCAACGTTAAAACAACATTGGGTCAACGTCTTGTGTTTGCTGGTCAGTGACTGCGCGTCTCATGTCTGGAGAGGGGTGTACTGTTGACTGACAGGCTGTGTATAGCTTAATTATGACGCCGCCGCTCTTGTCTACCAGCCAACACACAACTGAATAGCACTAGACATTTAGTGTGCTATAGACAATATTATTTGTATAATGAATCATGGCGTATCTTCTTATAACATCCCCGGAACAATTTTAATACGATTGTATTTTGAAATATGTTTAATTAGCGCTACGCGAAATAAAATTTTGTATGTACTTTTCGACTAATGAGAGCATTAAATTGATTAATAGGGCATATATTTAGTTGATCATTGGACATGAAGGGTTAGATTTTTTACCGGCGCCGGGTGATATTGCTGTGTAGTAACATCGATGGTCTAAGGTATATAGACCTCTTGCGACAACAGCCTGATCTTCCAGCGTTATACCTCTCTGTTAACCATGATATCCACACAGTCAGATCTGATATGCAGTGGTTTGCTCATGAAGGTTTCCAAAAGTTGTATGACGAAAAAAGTTGAGGTCGTTGGACACAAGTAATATAATGACCTTTTGCCAGATATTTGAGGTCGCAAGTCGCGTAAGGCAGAAAGTCGTTGATCACAGGTCGTTAACTATAGAAAAATGATCCGTGCAAGAAAAAAAAGTCGTTGGAGACAAAAGGTCGTTGGTGGCAGGGTCGTTGATGACAGGATCTACTGTACCACCTTTTGAACATGTTAAAGATAAAATGTGACATAAATCAGCAATATTTGAAAAAAGTTGACCTCCGTTTTGTCAAATCTGAATAATTTTCACTCACATGAAGTTGTGGATCGCGTCAGCGAGACACAACTTCAAGTGAGTGAAAATTTAGATTGAATAATTTGGCGGTTGAAGAGTTAAACACTGGGTACTATACATGCACTATGCCATGTAGAACCAAAAATATAAAAAACACCTACTATTAATCAGCTTCAAAAATCAGTCCACGAGGGGGTCAAGGAACAAGAAAAATCTTGATGGATTCTCATTCTTATGGCTAAGAAACTTCCAACGAAGGGCCGGCAAATAAAGCTTCACTCAGGTTTTACCCTGGGCAAACTAGTGCAGCCTTTTCCGGGTATCTCAATTCTTAGAGATTCCCCTATTATTCTGTCCAAACGGCCTTATTGATGGCCTCCAGAACTTCCTCATAGGGCAGTGGACATAGTCTATTTCCATTGTTTCCTTTTTTTTTTATAAAAATGAAAAAAATGGCACGGGCCCAGGGTTCTAACCAGGCCCTTTTAGCGTGTCGGGCCGACACTCTCAGTCTCGCTGCCGCTACTAGCGGCAGCGAGACTGAGAGTGTCGGCTCAATTCCGGAATTGAATGGGAATTGAGCTCAATTCCTGACTCAATTCCAGGAATTGGACTAGGAATTGGAATTGAAAAAAAAGGAATTGGAATTGAATTGGAATTGACAAAAAAGACCCGGAATTGATAAAGGAATTGACTTTTTTTATCCATGTTTATTTTTTAGACGCTATTAAACGCATGAGTGATCATCACTTTTGTCATTGCAGTAGAATTTCACCTGGTCTATGTTTATTGTAATATTAATAATAATAATAATAAACTTTTATAGGCCTGGTACCTAAATTATATTAAAAGGTTTTATTTAAGTTATGTAAAAATACTCATTTAAATGACTAATGGCCATCAAGATTAAATAAGACTGTGATGTGTAATCTAAAAAATAGTTGTAACAAGATTGCTCCTGTTAAGTTGGATCAATTCAATCTAACTATCACAGATTAGTGTGTGCGTATATATACTTGTTACTTGTTGTTACTTGTATACACCCTTGATTTACTCCCGCGGACTGGTGTAACCAGCCGGTAACAGTTTTGCCGAGAAGTGCGACTCATGGCAAATCAAAACCTACTGTGTATATAGTGTTAAAGAATTACCGTCGAGTGGCTGAATTATCAACAAAATGGGACGCCGAGCCGGCGTTTGTTTAATGTTGAGCCGTCATCGCAAACGACGGGCCCACATTATATCAACATCGGGTCAATGTTTCGTGTTTGCTGGCTTAAAGTTCGGGAAATAATTGTACTATTATTTGATTAATGTTTTCCTTATATATTCACGCAAGTAAGATCACACTGTTTAACTATCACTTTTGTGTCACTTAACATCATTTTGTAACATTTGTATTTAAAAAGTAATGCTTGTCTCATGGTCATAATTTTAGTTCTCGTATTTGTTATATTTTTGTCATTTGGACGTCTATAGTTTATAAAACAATCACGAGTCATGATTAGACTTAGGTGAATAAATAAGTTGGAACATAACTATCGCTTGTCCCTCGAGTTGGTAGAACAAAAGAAATATCGGGACCTTGAAACGAATGCGTTTCCAATGGACGTTGAGACAATGCAGATTTAATATTGGGAGAGAAGACAGTGGGGCAGCATTAAGGCAACATTGGGTTAGCATCCAGTGTTAGCAGGAAGGAAGTTACCCAGCAAACACGAGACGCTGACCCAATGTTGGTTTAATGTTGGCTCAGCGTCGAAGACGATGGGCCAATCGTCTTGTGTTTGCTGTGTATGCAGCGTGGCCAGGCGCTCTAATTGATTACTTCGCTAATATGCCTTTTGTGCCCTAGGGGTTATCCTGATATATTTTTCTTATATTTAATCGCCACACGCTAGAATTAGATATTAAAAAATACTATAATCGGAAAATAAATAATGTGAATAATTGCATCAATTGAAATACAACAATAAATCCTACGTTGCTTTATTTTTAATACGAGTTTTTTTTAGTGAGGTGTGTGTCGACACGCCGTAGCCTCCACAGGGTCAGACTTATCAGAGTTTCAAGTGGCTTGTCGCGAGACATAGTGTTAATTGCACTGCCGTGTTGATGGCAATTGTGGAGTAACAGAAAGTCAGTCTATAGAAATAACGCGCTCACATCCGCGTCCACACGAGTACAAAGAGTATTAAAGATGTATTCCACCCTACTAATATTAAACTTTAGTAAGTGTGACATGTTTAAATATGTTTCGAGATTATAAATAAAATGTATTTTATTTTATATCAGGTGTTATTATTTTATTTTATATCAAGTTATTATACCGCTGTTCTATGTGTATCAAAAGTCTCATTCTTGGGTGGAATTGATAAGGAATTGACTTTTTAGGAATTGGAATTAAATTGGAATTGCCTTTTCTTAAAACCAAAGAAATTGGAATTGACTCAGGAATTGATAAAAAGGAATTGGAATGGAATTTGGAATTGATAAAAAGGAATTGACCCCAACTCTGGTACCTCCCCAATACCCTACATCCTAGGGTGGGTGTTATATGCACTGTTGAAATTAATTGCGTTTTAGGTGGTGTTATATTTACTGTTGAAGTATTACGCACCTCACCAACCATGTCATCACTCTGCTGAGTAATTAGCTGAGGGGACTGTACCAAAGGAAGCGCTTGTTTGACCTCTCATTAAAAAACCGTCTTTAGACCAGGATGAGTTACAGACTACAGACCGGTCAGCAACATCCCACTGCTGTCCAAGATGATAGAGAAGGTTGTTGCACGGCGGCTAGGTGAACATCTTGACTCCCAGGACATGCAGAAACGGTTTCAATCTGCCTATAGGAAAAACCATTCCACCGAGACAGCTTCAGTACGAGTCACCAATGATATTAAGCTGTCTTTAGACAATAAAAAAGGTACATTACTTGTGTTGTATTTGACACAATAGATCATCGGATGCTGCTCTCCAGATTACGCAGACGGTTTGGTGTTCAACGCACTGCCTCTAAATGGATGACTTCGTATTTAGATGGTCCCACACAACGCATCATCATAGGTCAGGCTTCCTCTTCATCCAAGCCACTGAATACGGGAATGCCACAAGGTTCAGTGTTTGGACCAATCTTGTTTTGCCTCTACAAGCAGCCTATAGGAGAGATCATCAGGAAACATGGATTAAAATTTCATCACTATGCTGATGACCTTCAGATCCTCATCACCTTCGATCTCAACATGTACTCCCTTTTAGATGCCATACGACGTCTATAGGAATGCATCGCGGAAATAAAAACATGGATGACAGCAAACTATCTGAAAGTCAACAATCACAAGTCCGAGTTCATGCCGGTTGTACCCAGGTCTGCTGCGCATTTGCTGGAGGGACTCACCATCAGTATTGGTGAGGTTGGAGTCTCTGCTGTGAAAAATGTGAGGAATCTGGGTGCTTATCTGGACTGTCATTTGGACATGTCCCATAATGTAGCTATTCTGTTAAAATCGTGCTACTTCCACATATTGGACAAATCCGGAAGTTCCTTCCCAGAAAGACTATTGAAAGAGTTGTGAACGCAATAATAACTTCGCGTATAGACTATTGTATCGCCCTGCATTATGGCACTTCTGGTAAAAACCTGGTGAAATTACAGAGACTCCAGAACGTTGCTGCTAAGATTATCGTAGGCGGATCAGAGTATAAACATGTGACACCAATTTCACGAGAGTTACCTGTGGAGTCTCGCATCCATTTAAAGATCATAGTGTTAGTGCACAGGGCAGTTAGTGACACTGGACCTGTCTATCTGCAGGAACTTGTCAACATGTATAAACCTGCGAGGTCATTGCGCTCTCAGTCTGACAGGCTGCTTACTAGACCAAGAACAAGATCAAGAGCTGGAGATGCGGCCTTTGCATCAGCAGCAGCTGATCTGTGGAATAACTTGCCTCTGAACCTTAGGTTGATAGAGGATATTTGCAGTTTTAGGACTGCTTTAAAGGCACACTATTTCACCAAGCACTACGGTGACTGATGTCACCACTAGACTATTCCGCTCCTTTTAAAATCCCAAGTAGAAGTTATTATGTACAGCGCCTTGATTAGTTTTTCTAGAGGGGGCGCTATATAAGTGTAAATTCGATTGATTGATGCTGAGTTGTCGATACTTATTGCATTTTAGATGGGTGTTGGGTGCCCGACATGCATGACAAGGTGCGACCAATTATAGGTGGCGCCATGCCCCTTTTGAATCCCAGATGAAACACTGTACACAGGAGAGTTTTGAAATATGGGCAACTTTCATCATACACACAGCTCTCATCATGCTCATTGTATTTGTAATCATGATCCCTGCGATTAGGCTAATCAGAAGGCCCAGGCAGCTTTTCTTCTAGGGCTAGCCTAGGTAATATATCTTAAGGTTAAGTACCGAGTTTGGGCCGCCGGCACGGCATACCGGCGTTCTAGATATATTGCATATACAAAAGTTCAAGAAAATTTGTTCTGAATTAACAATAACAGGGTTTGACGGAAAACATGGCTGAAGATTTACCAAAATATTTGTGGCTCAGATAGTTTTGCACTACAGTGTTTTTAACTTAAATTCGTTTATTATTACCCAGCCTCAGGGCCAGGCATTTTTGACAGATCTTCGACTTCGTAGAGAAAAACACTTCGAAACGAATGAATAATATATCAAAAGTTTCTTGAATTTCAAAAGTATATTTATATCATTACTTGAACATACAAATCTAGGTGTTGTAATAAAAAAAAACACAAGCTTAAAAAGGAATAAAAACTTGACTACTGTCATGTAGATCTAACGTTAGTCATTGTAGAAAAAGAATAGACTGCTTCCAGTGCTTGCACAAGTTTGAGCGTGAACAGTTGAGTTGTCTGATTTAAACAGTTCAGCGTTGCTCACTGACAGTGACACTGTGTGGCGTGTTGTCAATGTCATTGAAAAGTGTGTAACAGTTGTCTGATTAAAACAGTTCAGCGTTGCTCACTGTGTGCCGTGTTGTTATTGAAAAAAGAAAAGGGTGTAACTGTTATACTTATAGAATTAGAATGTAAATTTCGGGCGATAATATAAGCAATTAAGTTAAGGGGGTCGCGGTTTTCCGCGATATTATTCCGATAACCATGCCATGGTCGCGATTTTCCGCGATCAACCAGACGGCAGACCTGATAATCATAACTTTCTTACTTTATCAGTTTAACTTTATGACTGTAATTGAAATATGAATCATCATCAATGATAAATGCTATCTTTGCTAAACTTTAAAGTTTTAACTGCTTGAATTTTAGCTTTGCTACTCTCAGACTGTTTACATTTTTAGTTTAAATATGATTCGCTAGGTGTCAATCTCTAACCGATATCCATCCATTTCGGAACCTTGTCTATCCGGCTTGAATTAATTTTGTGCATATCGGCCTATACGGAAAAAAATATTCCAACTACAGCCAACTATAAAATCTTGGTCGACCTTCTAGCGCGTTTTGATAAGCTAATTAAATAAGAATGCAGTTGTCTTTGTTTTTTAATTTGCTAATCCAGCAAAATCGCGATCTAATTGGAGCATCATCCATCTTCAAATATGGCTATTGCGAACACAAAACATACATTATCTATGATTGCGAAGACCAGCTTCAAATGGAAACAGCGTGAATTTGCTGTGATAGTTGTGATATTTGGTTTCACAAAAATTGCGTCGACATGGGATCTTTTTCACGTTCCTAGTATATTTCACAACTAATGTCTCATTGATATAGGCCTACTGTCGATGCAATCTTTCAAAATTTGATAGAAATTTGTTATTCGTTTGAAATTGAAACCACATATAATTTTGACAATCTAAATTCTTGTGGCTCAGAGAACGTAGTTATCTCACCAAATTCAGATTTCGCTCCCACACAGCACAGTAGATTGTATATTATTGTAAGTAACCTAATGAAACGTTTAGAAATTCTAAACATTTTTTTCGTTTTCAGCATGATTTTCCGTGAAATCATTCTTGCAAATCACAGATTCTTTCCCTCTTTCACGACCTGACCAGTAGTACAACTCGAACAGACATGATTATTATGGATATTAGCAAAGCTTTCGACAAGGTTCCGCACAAACATTAAAATTACAAACTCAACCTTCTCTCTTCTAGATCCCAGAAGGTATCCTGGACGGAGCTACCTCTGACAGTGCTCCTATATTAGTTTGTATTGTTGGGGGTGCCCCAAGTGACTGTCCTGGGACCCATACTCTTTCTGATCCATGCAAATGACCTCCCTGATGGAATCGTAAATAGTACAGTAGGCATACGTCAGCTTGTTCGCTGATGGCTGTGTTATTTAGATGTAAAAAAGACACCGTAGGCCCCCTACTACTCCAATTTGACCTAAATTCTGTCGGCTACTGGGAAAAGACAGATTCTGTTAAATATCTTGGCCTTACACTAACTACAGTTGATGGCACTGTAAGACAACGTCCATATTTATAATATTTTATATCGAGCTCTTGTTAAGAAAGAAAAAGGTCTGTATTGTTTTTGGTGATATTTCAAAGGCTTTTGACCGTGTATGGCATCAGATGTATGCTCGTTGATCCATAAACTTGAATGCGCAGGTATCACAGGTAATATCAATTATTGGTTCTCCAGCTATTTGTCAAACAAGCTACAAAGTGTCGTTGTCGTCTTGGGGTACCGTTACTGCAGGTGTACCGCAAGGCTCGGTGCTCGGCCCAATTCTATTTTTAATATACATAAGCGTTATGATAAAAAAAAAATATAACATCTTGAATCAGTCTCTTTGTAGACGATAATATGATTTACATTTCAAGCAATAATTCGGCCAGAAACGACGAAATGTTATCGGAAGATCTAAATATAATGGAGGAGTGGGAAAACCAGTGGCTAGTAACATTTAGTCCGTCTAAATCATGTGATATGACTCTTGCTTTACGGGGAAGCCCAGAATCCCATAACTTGTTTTTCTTTGACGAGCCATAATCCGGGGTCAAGCACCATAAACATCTCGGCATTGTTATACAGCTAAATTTAAAATGGGGAACCAATATTGATAATATTTGTGCTACCGCCAACACCAAAATTAACATACCTAACCACATCTCACGGAATGTCAATCTGAAAACGCTGGAAATTTTATATAAATCATTTATTAGACCTGGCTTAGAGTACTCTGATATAGTTTTCGATAACTGCACAAAAGAAGAACAAGCACACATAGAATCTGTACATAAAAGAGCTGGGAGAATCATCTCTGGTGCCATATGCGGTACGTCTAGTAACGCTATTTTTTTTACTGAACTCAAATGGGAGAACATGCAACACCGCCGACAGCAGCATAAATTTTTGTTTTACCATGATATTATAAATGGTAATGCACCCCAGTATTTAATTGACGATCTGCCTGGTCATGTTCGCGATTGAACAAAATATAATTTACGCAACAGAGATGACTCTAATTTATACAACTGCAAGACAGAAACATTTAGGAGTTCTTTTTTCCCAAACACTAATAAATTCTGGAATAATTTAGATGAGTCCATACGCTCAATTGAATCCAAATCAATATTATTGAAAGTTGTCGCAGCTGTCCCCCATTATTATTACTGTGGTCGCAGAAAAATAAACATAACACTCGCGAGAATCCACATGCAGGCACTGCAGCGAATTACATCAGCATTTGGCTGACATGCATATTATCGAGAATAGCTTGTGTGCATGCGGACAGCACGAAACAACAGAACATTTTTTCTTTACTTGTCCACTTTATCAAGATGCCAGACAAGATATGCAGAGGTCGTTCATCGACATACAGGTTGATTTAAATCTACAAACCATTCTACAAGGCCATCCAACTGAAAATGAGAATATCGTTCAGATTGTTGATACTTTCATAACCCGTAGCAAACGTCTTTCTATTATCAAAAAGTAACCTCGACGTCTAGATATTAGTTCTGTCTTGCGCTCGATTCATGTGCAGCTCGAAATGGAGCCTACCAGGGCAACCTCAGAGCCGTCACGACAGCAACATTATAATGTCCTCTAATTTTGTCTAACCGAGAGGAACCTGTATTACATTTAGTATTGTTCCAATTGGTAAATAAAAATACGTTTATACTTATTTTCGGATACGTTTGTCAATATGATAATTTAATGGGTCATAACACTCACGCTATTGCGCAATACTCGATTTAGGACATCTTAGTGGCGGCTATTTTGGAAATAGCCACAAATATGTAGTCTATCACAACAGTATGTTAATGGTATCTCTTTTTGATGTTAGAATGGCCGACAATCGACCATTATTCACCTCAATATGCCTAATATCGGGTAAACCATGCTAGATAGCTAGCCCATGACCATAAATAAAAATCTGAAGTTTCAGAGGAGGAACCATCCTCAAAAAATTAAACTTAATCAATTCATAATTGTGACTATCTACTTCAATATGCCTGATGTCGAGTAAACCGTGCTAGATAGCTGGACCATTACTATAAAATCAAATGTAAGGTTTCGAGGGACGGTGCAACAAGAAAAAAATCGACTTGATCAAAATGGCCGCCTATCGGCTATTATTTACTTTCATATGCCCTATATTTGGTAAACCGTGCTATATGGCCAGACTATTATTATGAAACAAAATATGAGGTTTCAGGGGAGGCAACACCCTGAAGAATTGAGACTTGATCTGATACAAAATGGCCGACAATCGGCCATTATTTACCTCGATATGCCTGATATCAGTTGAACAATGCTAGATAGCTAGACCATTAGTATAAAACAAAAAGTGTTGTTTAAGAGGAGAATGCAACTTGATAAATTTCCACTTTATTAATTCAAAATGGTCGCACTATAAAACAGAATATGAGGTTTAGAGGGAGGATGCGCCCTGAAAATTTTTGACTTATTCAAAATCAAAATGGCGACAATCGGCCATCATTTACTTTATTTGCCTCATATTTGGTAACCCATGCTAGATAGCTGAAATATCACTTTAAAACAAA
This sequence comes from Flabesymbios commensalis, assembly GCA_964017125.1. Classification (NCBI taxonomy): domain Eukaryota; kingdom Metazoa; phylum Annelida; class Polychaeta; order Terebellida; family Flabelligeridae; genus Flabesymbios; species Flabesymbios commensalis. The sequence continues at coordinate 51,348,520 of OZ024917.1, forward strand.
ATTTGAAGTTTCAGGAGAGAGTGCACTCCGAAATATTTCATCTTGATAAAATTCAAAATGGTCAACTTTTGGCCATTCTTTACTTTAAAGGGACTGGCCCAGGCTAAAATCATAAAAAAATCGGTGATTTTATTTCGGGTTCTTAATATGACCATATGATGTAAACATGTACATAGACTAGAACTGCAAATTTTCATAATTTTTGTGCTGCACACTTACCAGTTAGACTAGATATAGAGACGAAATTCCCGCATTTCTTATTTTTGACATGGTTGTCAATAATTACAAATCAGGAATTTCGTCTCTATATCTAGCCTAACTGGTGAATGCGCAGCACAAAAATTATAAAAATTTGCTGTTCTAGTCTATGTACATGCTTACATCATATGGTCATATTAAGAACCCGAAATAAAATCACCGATTTTTTGATGATTTTAGCCTGGGCCAGTCCCTTTAACATGCTTTTTATCTGGTAAACCATACTAGATAGCAGACCACTACTATGAAGCAAAATGTGAGGTTCCAGGAGAGGCTTGAAAGAATTCAACCTGATCAAATTGAAAATGGACGACTCTTGATCATTACTGATACTAATAAGTACGCTTATTTTCACCTAAAATACATGGCTGGGAGACCCTCGCTAAGATTAAAAATAACCGCTGTTGCAAGGGCCACCGGCAATGATCCGGATTATGATCTAGATCCGGATTTTGTCCAGATCTGATCCGGATCTCATAGATTTGCATGAAACTTTTATCAGAGGTGTGTCTTCGGTCAAAGACCAATCAAGACCATTAAATTATGGGAATGATCCGGACTACGATCGGTATCCGGATTAAGATCATTAATTTGATAGAAGTTCGCAGTCTCTCACTGACTGTCTAGCTAGACTATTTTTTCAGTTATTTTACTCTTAGACTCAGCCTCTTAGGGCCAGTTGTTTTGCATCTTGATTTTAGACCCGGTCTAGGACTATGTCAATAACACTACACAAAATCAAATTCTAATTCGGGGCGGGAGCGGTAGGATTTCTTAAGTCTTGTATTTTTGTACTTTCATCAAATTATTTTTCTACATTTAACTATGAAATAAGCCACATAAATGGATTTCTTGCTACCCAAAACCTAATACTAGACACCAAATTCGAGAATTGATTATTAACAAAGTTAATACGGCAATTGTAGTGATACAGCGGCCATATTGGCGGTCATTTTGAATTTAAAAAAACACACAAAGTTTGGGCAACGAACGCCAACTGATTCTTATAGAGATGGATATTGTCCACTGAAAAATGCCAAAAGCCACAAGGCGTGTCCTTGGCTGAAGGGCATATGGTTTTATGAGCTCTGAGAGATACGCTTGTGGTAACCCACGAAGGGATTTCCATACCAGAAGCAGGATTTTGAAAGTGATCCGTGTTTTAACTGGTAACCGGTGATGAGATATTGTGGGGCAAGCTACCGACTTCCGCGGGGCTCGGCAGGATTCGGCATCTGAAGAGAGGCCGCCCCCTGACGGACACCGCCGACGCTAACCCACGCGGTCTCTCCCGCTTGACTCAGCCACTTGTGATCCACCCAGTGGGCTAGGCGGACGTCCCGTCCCAGCCCCGCTGAGTCAGCCATGAGGCCGGGGCTGTCGTGTCCATCTGTTCCACCTGTCTGATTTGTGCACAGCACAGCACTATATCAAGATATCAATAAAGAGAGAAACAAGGAGTCAAACAAAGAAATTATAGTTATTTATTCACCGTCGCCCAGATGGTAGAATAAATGGAATGATAGTGAACAGAAGTTCCTATAATATCATGACAGGTACTATGTGGTCATGTTTCTTGGTATGCGTGATGATTCGTGCTGCTCCATGCTAAATAAGTTGCAGACTGTGAATGAGTTTGTCTGGTAAACCAAAGAGCAAGGAATTACAATGTTCCAATCTGGAGGTCACAAAAGAATGAACAAGTAGTTCTGTAGCACGTGGAAGATCTTTCCAATCATGTGGATGCGGTGATCCCATGACACACACAGTGTCCCTACTTTTTTCGGTATTTAATAACCACAGGGATAGCCTCACATTTCCTCCCCTACAGCCTCTATTACCATGTACATCTCGAACCTTAGCAATAGCCACTTGCCTGAGTGTATCAAACAACCCACTGGGAAGTGCTAGAACTGACTCCACAGTGTTGACCAGTTTAGTTCCTCAGTTCCACCGTATCATGCGGGATGGTTCAGCAACACGTTGATCCATGTCCGTCATGATGACTGCAGGAACAAGCTACTATATAGCAGCGTCATACACAGTACTACTTGCAGCATGGTATAATGTATCAAACATTTGAAAAAAACCGTATCCATTTGATAATACAAACTTATTGTATATTTTGCCTGTGGCACGAACATCTTGGTTTTTGGATAATTTATAACAATCAGTACTAATCAATCATATTAGTTAAATTGCTTTAAAATAATCCTGGGGCACTCACAAACGGCGCACGCCCTACTACCCTACATGCAATTACACTCGAAAATCATTCATGGATCTTTTGGGGCTGTTCAACAATTACATAACGCTTTTTTAAGAGATTTTTAACCCCCTCTCCCCCCCCTTCGTAACGATTTTCAACGTTGTGTTGACTACGGTCCGTAACGCATCGTTTAACCCCCCTCCCCTCCCCTCTAGGCGTTACGTAATTGTTGAACGGCCCCTTTATCAAGTCAGTCAGCTAGAAAAAATGTCATGATATTTTTGGGAGCTCACATGCGCAAAAATGAACTTATTCATGTTGTATCATGAAATAGACCCGTATACGTTATTTTTATTGAACAAACGTGTATTCAGATTTGTGTTTCGGGCCAAGAAACATTCAATTAAATTTTGTAGATGATCGGGAATACGATGGAGATGTAGGATCCGCATTACCATCAGACAACATGAATTATTCGGCCTAGTAAAATACTAGTTTGCGCTAACTGTATAGAAGACTGCTTTATGATGTCATAGTCTCACAACTGTTGTGTAAGGTTACTAGACCTATACCTTGAATGAATCAACAGTTTTACTACAGACACACTTGGTGAATAAATGCAATGCTACAACTAATATTATGGGCTTTACGATTTTTAGGATAATTAATTTCGGTGGAGGTTTGATAGCAGTCTCCGACTGACTGTCATGACATGTCTTATACAGCTTACATTTGTTATTCACTGTTTTAACACACCTAGGGTTCATTCAAATAACTAAACATTCATTACTGATTATTTTTCTGGCCATTTGATGCTGGGTATTTGATTTTTGTAATTTAGATTAGCATTTTTTGGCTTGGGTGAATCTACGTCGGTACTGTATGGAGGGATACTGGTAGATTTAATCAACAGAGCAAAAGAGATGTTTGCCTTCGCTAGACAAGATGGTGTATTTTCATAAGCAGCAATTTCATTCGGAATGAACAATTCTGGCTTTAGTACCTTTCAAAGAGTTATGAATATAGGCATAATTATGTACTTTATGGCACCGTAGTAGTTATTGATGATAGTTGTGTTTATTGCAATAACTGGCGAGATCATGTCAAACAACTCAAAGGCATATTGGAGTGGCTTAAACAATCTTATTATAACCTAGCGAAATCTGAGTTTGCGTGTGCAACTGTTTCTAGGACATTTCAAGGACACATAATTGGTCAAAGTCAAGTTTTACCTATCGATACAAAAATAGCTGCGATATTATAATTCCCTACATCAGTTGATGTTATGTCACTACAAAGATTGTTAAGTGTGGCTGGATATTATGGGAAATTCTGTCGAAATTTCTCAACAATCACTATCCCGCCGACGACTTTATTGAGAAAGAGCGTTTTCTATGGAATAGCGAATATGAAATCGCACTTAAACATCTCAAAGCCATTTTAACAAATCACCCAGGACTGCATGCACCCGATTATTCAAAATACAAATTAACTGTGGACTTCCGCTATCGAATTGGCGCAGTTTTAGCACATACAGGTCTATGAAAAGATCTGTACAAAAATATCTTTATTTCCCTAACTATTATATTAAATTATTGTCACTCATCGGCAGGTATATGATGTTGAAAACTCATCGCGGTTGATATGACCTGGACGTGTTCATATGTGTGATGCAATTTATGTAGACCTATTTGACGAGGAAATTATAAATAGGCCTGTGGAAATTCAGTATGCGTTCATTTATTTAGGTAGTAATATTTATGAACTATAATAAATCAAAGCTATCGTGACAGGAATATTAACACTGATCGGAGCGTCTCAATTATATTGACAGGACGAAAAGTTCATATGCTTCATATTTACTCACTTTATGTATATAAATGATTTATGTTGAAAATTGGACGGGAAAATGTGCTTAAATATCAAGAATTTAATGTGGATTTTAAGTTAAGTGATTTTGTATCACGAAGATGACTGCTGTTACCCAGTATCTGGTACTATAATATATAATTTTGGCACACAAGTGCTACGGATACATAGGCCTATGTGCGTGTGTTTTAAGTCAGCAAATCACCTGAGATGGCAGATTACACGTGGCAACACATGTTAGATTTGACGGATAAGCGGCCAAATGCCAGCAGAGATTAGAATACTTGTACATTAGTTTACCTAATCGTGATTACTGGCCTCTGCTTGTTTTTCTGCCTGTAATGTGTTTATAGTTATAAGTTAACTACCGGTACATAATAGGCCGTGCACAGGGGCGGATCCAATGGTGTGGTTTGAAGGGTTTGAACTCTCCCCCCCTTCGGAAATTTAAAAAAAAATACTTTATAGGGGTGTTCTTATGAACTGGTTACACACTGAGGGATAAACAGTGCCCGATATGCCTTAGATTGCAGGAGAAAGCCTTTGAAAATCAAAAATGCCCCCCCCCCCCGGGCGGGCTTCTCGGACACCGCGCTCCAGTGAAATATTCCTTTGTCAAGTTTTAACCCCCCCCCCCCCCGTCAGTGAAAAGCTAGATCCGCCCCTGGTGTATACTTCTTTGAAAGACAAAGAGAAATTCTACTGGATATGCGTAAAGCTAAGAAGTGCAACAACATTAGAAAAGCGTTGCATATAATATAATAATATATATATTCACCATTTTGATAATGCATGTTATAAAGTAATCCATTTAACGAGGTTCAACTATTGTTTACTTGTGAAAAACATTGACATTAAAAGCCCCATGAATAAGATCTTAAATTGACAGAAAAATACCAAAAAGAAATCACCCATTTTAACATTGTCATATCTACCTGATAATAAATGAATAGTAAGGAGGTATATCAGATGTAACCAAGTGTACTAATAATTGACAAGCAATATTATTTGAGGCGGTACACATATATATATAATCATGTATAGTATCGTTAGTTACATGTATAGTTCCTGAAATTGTTGTGTTAATCATGTGCTATGTTTTTCTCTGGTTATAGTAGTAGGGCATTTGACGAGCTAATACCAATTTAAGAAAATAGGTAAGCTTTGAGTCTGTGTAGGGTTTAAACCTAGAAGCCACACATTCACCAGAAGCCACACCTCATCACCTGTAGGCTACTTAACTGTTTGGAAAATGTCATATACTATTACATATTATGTGGAAAATGTCAAGGAATATCAGGTCGTTGGTATATTCAACCCATAGAAGATATAGGGCCAATGGTTAAACCACATGACGCAATTAATTATTTTCTATCCATCATTGCATTGTCATTGTAAACCAGCTAATTAGTGTCAATATATATATCTAGTTCTATTATTGTGATAGATGCAACATGTACATGTATACAATATAGCAATCATTGGTCAAAGTACGTAGTGTGATCCAGCATCTACATGGATTACCAGTCACTTCTATTAAGTAACATAGTAAAATGAAAAAAAAGTTATATTTATTATACATTGTTTTGAACTGGCAGTATCGGCTGTCAACACCGAGAGGGTCGCCGTTGTCTTCTTGTAACACCATAAATAGCTGTGTTTGCTTTCAAAACAATATGAATTCTGTGGTCAGAGGCGGGGTTGATGATTGATTCCCTTCTGTATTAACCCTTGTGCTGCTGGATTGTATTGTTCAGAAGGACGTGAAATAGATACTTTTGTAAAAAAAATATTTGCAAAATTGAATTATTTGGTCGTAACCAATTTTACCTAAGTGTCGTAATCGAGATCTATACCCAATGACGTCATGTAGGCTTCTTTCACATCAGTGATGTTAAATCGCCAATTAACAGTGGTCATTTCGTTATGATGACGAGTACGGCACATCGACCTAAATCTTTACCCACTTGCAGCTGTGCCTAAAAACTTATTTAGGCATACTTGGGTCGGCGATCCTAAAACATCGGCAATTTTAGGCCTCAGAGTACTTAATGGTAATATATAATATGCAAAATTGTTACGTTTACTCAATGGTATATTATACGTGGACCTACCTTCTGTTGCCGAGGAAAACCAGTATCATATATAGCCAGATTCTTATGGCACTGTGGTGTAGTCTAAATAGAGTAATAATATCGCAGTTATTCTGACGGGCAGGCCCTATGATTAAATATGCATACACAAATGTCCTTACTTCATGCACTGACAGATTGTGAAAGTGTTTTCGCTGATATCCTATATATCTCTAGTGGCAACCTGCTCCGTTTGTTGTGTGTGAATAATGATAGGGGCGATTTGTATATCATCTGCGGTCGATTCTAGTTTCATTATTATCAAAGTCGATATTTATGCGTGACTAGTATACTTCCATATATGAAAATTGGAAAATATGTCAATTGTTGTATGAATATCATAATTTTACTTAGAAATGTAAGTTGAAATGTAACATGTAACTTACATTTTTATTGGTTGAAACCTAGAATATAATTGATATGAGAGCCTTTGTAAATATGTAGCCACTGATTCAACGCTAGATTACATTTTACGAAGCCAATTGATAATATCATACTGTGAATCTATTGTTATATAGACAAGGTGGTGATTCTTTAATATTGCTATGTGGGTATATAGGTATACATGTATATATATATATATTATATCCCCCCTGTCTACACTCAACTAATATAACTGAGCTGGAACATCATCACGAAACCATCAGATACAAATAATAAACAATTCATACCCGTATTTGTCATATTTATTTTATTTATCCTAAAAAACAAATTGTGTATCGATCATTATGCATTATAATAATAATACATTTCATTAGTGAGATATCAGTGGTTACATCCAGTTATTGCACGTAAAACATAAATCAACAAAAATAGCACCATAAATTATAACAGTATTATCAGAAACCCATAAGAACCCATAAGAAACACATAAGTTTTATGTAATGGATATCTGGTATTATGCATCTGTCAGCACTGAAGAAGTTTTTTCTCATATCCCTATTGAACATCGTCCGTGAACAATATTATAATTTCGATATAATAGAGATATAACAATATTTATTTAACACGACGGTTTCACGTCAAAATCTGAGTTGCCAAATAACTTATTGTCCAAATGATAAATGACATATTGCTGCTGACTTGAGGAGCCGAAGAGGACTCCATTTTTGCGAGGATGTACTCGAGGCGTCTCTGGCTTCTTTCAGATTGGACAACTGTGAAATTAGTGGAGCGGAAGAAATAGATGTCCACGACTGCAGGATTATCTGTAGAACATAACAAAAGATTATTTGATTTTACTAATACAATCACATAAAAGCTGATTGCGATCTTTAAAAAAATGAAATTAACTCATGTCAATGTTTTGCTTCTGTGCGAAAATAATACTTGATTTATGTTTATAATGCTAAAGATTCTTCAACCCGTGAATCATATTTCATAAAAAATTCAGCTGCTGGGACAGTTTTTACTCAGGTTCTAAACCAAATAAAATTCCAATAAAAAATTTCCAAATAAATTAACAGATGTTCATTTTGGTCAAATAACTTGAGAGATGTCTAATTTTTTAAACGATATTTTTTCGTCATTTGAAGCTGGAATTTGCGTTAGCAATTCCAGCTTCAAATGAATGAAAAATAGAAACAAAGGATTGCAGCAGCATAAGGGGTAATTTATGTCACACGGCTACTCACCTTGATCACAATATGGGACGTTAGAGTAGCAGTAGAGAACACCATCTGTACAGTGACATGTATTACAATCATCCTCGTGCCAACCCCTGTCTTTGATACTACCACAGCTTCTGTGTCTGATACGATTTTCACAGTGGCGTCCATGATAACCTCTATATGAAAAAAACGTGTTTTAAATACTAAGAACAATTGCATGGCACAGCAGTGTCTGATCCAGAGTGAAGGTCGGTGAATGACCCCCTTGCAGAATATGAATCGTTTATAAATCACTCTGAATTTGGCACAATTTTATTTGGCACTCAAAATCGGTGATGTCCTGATGCTGCGAAAGCTAAAAAAACATTGTTTTAAGTCTACATTAAAATACAAATTGTGGGAGGTCAAACAAGTTGACTTGGGTTGTCCTTTGCCTAAGATCTGGATCCGCCTCTGAAGAGGCAAATATGGTTTGATAATTGTTACATGCGTTATGATGACATTTTTTGTCGTGAGCTCGTGTAATGCCTCAGCTATTTTCTGCACAATAACCGGGATAACAATAATAATCAGGTAAATTTGATAAGAGGTGGTGAGAAGGATCACATCACATACCTGCGACACTGACAAAATGTTCCCATCACGCAGAGTCCTCCATTTTTACAGCACTGCTTTCCTCCTTTAATGAAATCATATTATTTTATTGTAATGAGAGTGTTTATTAGCATAAAGTTGACATTTCATGTGTCTGTACGATGAGATATATTAATTGTTGTTTTATTCCACCAAAATGTTTAATTATTTAATTGCGTTACATTAGCTTGTATTATTCAGACGAAAAAACGTGGCACTCACCATTCTTTCTCGTTTTTTGACGCTGGTGTCTTATTTTATGTTTGCGATTGACATTGTCAATCTTTTCTTTGATTTTTTCTGTAGAATCTCTGGACCATGTATCCGATTTTTCTTCAAGTGTTTTTACAGCCAAGTCACTGTTTTCCCTGGTATGACCTGCTGCACCATCGTTTATCTGGTTACGTTCCGCAACATCTACAGCCCGATTCTTCGAAGTCGCCCTCTTCCGATTTACGTCATCTATAGATTCAAAACTGTTTTCACTTTCATTTTCGCTGATCATCTCTTGCTGTTCAGATTTTATCCCACTTGGTTCAAGTGATATTGATAATGAACTCTCTGTTTCAATAAATTAATGAATATGTATACATGTATATTCATTATTTAGGTAATATTTAGCAAGAATGTATATAATGGTATACCTTAAGTCAAATTTATTAAATTGTGTGTTGAGATACATGTTAGCCCACTTGAAGATATGAGTAACTGTAGTGACATTATGTTCAGCTCAAAGTCATTAAGGAGGCTTACACATTTTATCTTTATAATAATTTGGCTTATATTAGGGGTAAAGAAAGCTGTTAAAAACTGCAATTTATTCAAATTGAGTTTATTGAACAAAATAAATTGTGCTACTGCGATTAAAACATTGTTACTGGAGCAGCATACAAAAAATATGTAAAAAAAAATGTTCTCACCATCAGAGGCAAAATCTGAATTAGCGTGAGAAGTATCTGCTCTGACCAGAATAATCCTGTAAAAAATATATTATGAAAATAAATTTTCAGTAGAATTGATTGTATTGATAACATGGGGCAATTTTTTACGTATCAAACACATTTATTATCACAAAGAGAAATAGCAAACACATGGGGACAGAAGTATAAATTTAATATGATCGGTCGATTTTTAACGCCTAATAAAATTGATCTGGTGTTTTTATTGTTGCTTTCTTATCGTCTTTTGAACTGACATGAAAATTTTGTATAAACACAAATAGCCCGGCAAACTGATTAACTCGGTGTTCGCGGGTACTGCTCCTAAAGGTGTCATGTACAAAAGCTGAACCATTTAAGTCCTGCAGATGGCATAAGCCATCCACTGTAATTTGGTCCTAAATATGTGAACCCCATGCACGAAAATTATCGTTTCTCGTTCGTTTTAGTAGCCGATCAAATCACTGTTATTGTGAATGAAATGACTTTTTAAACATTAAGAGTTGCAATTGTGAATAATTTGAAATGAATAATTTTCACCCGCTAGACAAAACTTCGACTGGTTGAAAATTGTAATTCTATAATTTATCGCTTCTATCAAGAGTTAATATAGGCAGCACTTACACTCTTAGCATATAGGACAGTTGTATATAATACATGGTATTTAAATCTGGGAGCTATTGGGAAAAATCGACTAATCTTACAAAGTTTACTTAAAGTCGCTTCAAGATGACGAAGGGTTGACTGTATTCATTCACCCGCTGTGAATGAATACGGTTGTCACCAATCTATTTGATATCGCGACACGCCGGCCCATTGCTGACAAACATTTAAGATGATACCGAATTGGGTAAAAGTTTTTTTTAACGCTGTTACACTATCTGTGATGTTGGCACATTTAAAATAGTATTACATTATTGAAATTTCTATAAATTAGTTAATATTGCTCAAAAAAATATTGGGCAAATGATTAGCAAATATCAGACTGCTATAAGTCATAAAGGGTTCATTCGTTAATAATTAACGTAAATGGATTAAACCCTATGATTTCTATAGCGCAAACGATATTTTTTGAAGTCCTTTCTAAGTTGTTATAATGAGAATATTTTGGTTATTAGAAAAACATTTTTTGATATCAGACAACAGAGGCACGGTGTCCGTTTGTGTGACACATCCAGATAGTTTCAAGGTAGTTATAATTATTCAATACATAAGATTAGTTTTAAAATAATCGACTGGTTGTCAAAATCTCCGATAGGATTAAGCGGTCTCAGCTCGTTCATTAACTTTCAAGAGCTGAATTAGTCCATTGTTTGTCCATTTTAACCTTAAACCTATTGAGTCCAATGATGAAAAACGCGGTTCCTTAAAATGTTACTTATTTTAAATAATTATATTTTTACTTTCTATAATTATCTACCGCAGTGTATATTACCAATGTTAAGGAGGGATTATTCTAACTTGACACCTATCAATTGCGTATTATCGCTCGCTGTACTGAAAGGGTTAATTAGGAGTGCACTGAAAACAGGACGTGTCAAAATAGATTACCAAACTGTGACATTTACAGGCTCTATAACCGTAACGTAGTGGACATATCCCACATGACATTGACCCACTGCTGGATCAATGCTGGGCCATCGTCGCAGACAGTGGACCAACATTGAACCAACATTTAATGAATGTATTGGGTGTGCTGGACATGTTAGGCCACGTATTATTAACAATCAACGAAAGTTCATTACGTCCTATTTAGCATAAAAATTGAATAATTTCACTAATTTTATGTCTGGAAACAATGTATTTTAACTACACGAAAACCATTTTAAATCCAAGCTTTATGTGCAGGCAGTGCCATCTCTCAATGCATGTGTGAGGATGATTGTAGGATGAAATATATATGTATATATATATATATATACTAGGTTTGATCATATAACATGTTTAATGTATCAAAGAAGTTATTCTGTTACTAAAGCTTAATTAATTATTTACTATTTAAAAATATAGTTGATAGCAATTAGGAAGTATTAGTGCTTTGAATAGACAAAGTAAAAATAATTTTAATTTTTAAGAATATTTTTTACAAAAAATATCATACTACGTTAATTTTTTTCTTTTATACAATTTGCAAAATAGCACAATATTTATTTACAACAGACATAGGCCTAACTGCACATTGAGAACTATTCATTGTGGCTATTATCAAATAGTTTGTATTGGGAATTCTAACATTATAAATGTATACACATCAAACAGATCTACTTAAGGTATAAATCTACTAATAAAACCCCCACGTTAGCCGTTATTATAGTTGACACTCACCGGCAAATGCTGAATATATAGATGAAAACGTGTAAATGCATAATTGATAATGTGTCTTCAGTAACTCTGTTATAAGAAGGCAGCCTCTGCAGAATGAATTTCTCTGTGATGAGAGCAGTAGATATGTCAGATGGTTAATGACCAGCTCCTTGTCACTCAGTCTAATTATACCTCTATATGATGCGTGCACTGTTTTACCGTATGTTTTCAGTTTGATGTTCGTGTCACGTGCCAGATCTGTTTTACCCGGTCAGTTGTTATGTCGCGGCCATCTAAACATGCCTGCAGTTGTCAGAGTGTTTGTGACAGACCGTTCACCCGTGTTCACCTGTTCACAGTTCAAGGTCAAGTGCCTGTGTGGCACCTGCACCCTCCCGTTTAAACCGGACGACACCGCTATCGCTCATTCACACCTCCGCCCTGCTAATTCCCGGCAAACACGAGACATTGACCCGCTGTTGTTTTAATGCTGGGCCAGCGTCGAAGACGGTGGTCCAACATTAAAACAACAACGGTTCAGTGTATTGGTTAAATTGGACTCGTTATGCAGCCCATAGTCTAAATTGCCGTTGCTCCGTTTTGAACTTCCCTGCTTGTTTTTTTACTAATAGAGGATAACCACACTGACTTATCACAAAATATACTCCGAAGTCCAAGAGTAGGTGACAATTGGGGGACAATGGCTATTTGCAATTGGTATAGTTGATCAGACGTTTCTGGCAGTGTGCGTAATCTTTCATTTTAACCCTTTCAGTACGGAAACCCTTGGTGAGTCTGATGGACCGTGTAAGACGGACTCACAGAGCAGCCCCCATGCCACGTACCACCGTTTTCTTTTCTATATATATCTTTACTAATTCAGAAAATAACTATCAGCTTGGCAAAAAAATCTAGAATGTTATGCCCCTACACAGACTTCCTTGCGCTCCGGCGCCCCCTTGTTAGATCAGCTTTTTCGAAAACATTATCCCGGGACCTGTACTGAAGATGCCACCCGTTGCCCCTGGGAGTTATCTCTGGAGCCGTACTGAGAGGTTTATTATATATTATGTTTGTAGGGGGTACAATTTTTTGTGGATTGTAAATTACTTAAATTCGATATTATTTGTCCAAAGTTTAAATGAAATAATTATTTAACTGCAACCTATTAGGTAATAAGTAGTATAGGGCCGCCGGTCTAATACAAATTACTTTGGGATATCGAGACGTGTATGAAAGTATGAAAGTCGACTACGTAAACGGTAATTTGACTGAATAGTTTTCAATTGGTGAAGATTCAATATCATAATCATGCCGCCTACACTTCAATATTTATTTTTGTAACTTTCAGTTTACAGGCCTACATATAGGCGCGTATTATCAGTAATTTAAAAATGACGAATGCCGCACAAATCCACGAAATCACAAGCCGCTAATTAAGCCCTTTGAAGTTAAAGACCGAATAAGTACAGCACACATAGTCAATCAGACTGAGGTAATCCCACAGCGTTGGTTTAATGCTGCTCTAACGTCTCAATGGCTGGCCCAGTGCTAGACCAAGGCTGAAGGAAGGTATATTGTTTGCAGAGTTAAGCTTGTGGACAAACTGATGACCGATCTATTAGGAGCCTGTAATCATAGTGTATTAGGTGTGGATTGAGATTAAGCGTGGGAGGCACTGTAATGAGGACTGCTAATTATTTTAATTTATCGCTGATCATCTACAAAGGTATTTATCAGATCACTGTGCAGGTGATTATCACATACATATGTTTTATTGAGATAAATAATAGTCATCATTGACTTATTTGCCACATGTAGAGCCTACCGGTATATATGTAGGCCTACACGGCATATAATACAAGATGGTTAGTCTTGTAAGAAAATAGACATTATATCGTATTATCAAGAATTGAAATCATAACATGGTTAAGCGGCATTGCCAGGCATTGCCATGGTAGGCCTATACTATTATGTATGCTTACAAAAAATGGATATTTTTGTAATGGTGAATTATAACTACTTAAAATAAAATTAAGCGGTATTGCCATGATATGAAGATACCGGTCTATCTGCTTCTCGCACCAAAACCAGAGATAAAATAACTACTAGTCCACATGATTATACATATCGAGGCAAGAACCCACTGGAAAGCGTAGAAACCTAAAAAAATATATGCATGTGTTACTGGAGTAAGCTATACTATTTTTTAATATAAAACACCATCTATACGGAAGATAATTATATATTGTGAATTAAGCCGTTCTTTGTTTTTATTCAGGGAACATAAATGTTGTTGGTATCAGAAGATCAGAGCTGTTTTTGGTGGACAATACTAGATATTATGGTTAATTAAATGTCAAGCAACAAAAATCAAATGTGAGCGAAAAAAAAATATTTCCCATATTTTCTCACTGAAAAAGATACCTAAATGTACCATTATTTACACCGAACATCATTGTCTATGGGGACACTATGCTTCATGACAGTAACTGTTGTAATTGGGTGAGGAAAGTGACAATAACTGGTTGATAAACTTAAATAGTAGCAACAGATACTCTGAATATAAACTTTATAAGCAGTTCAGATACAAAGATAATTATTTAAATGTCATTTCAAGTGGTATCTCAAGGAGAGTAGCATCTCGTTTTTGCATTATGACGCATAAATTAAGGTTTATTCAGGACGGTGTCACTGTATGTCCTATGTGTATGGACGAAGAGGAGGACGAGATGCATTTTATTATTCACTGTCTTGTTTATCACGATTTAAGTTCAAAATACCTTGCTCCGTTTGATAGTCCACCAAATGTAAATACATTCAAATTGTTGTTACTTAGTGTGGATTAAAGTTCAATCAAGAGTTTATGTACATATTTAAATCAGGCATTTAAACGCAGGGAGCAATACTGTGATGTATGATAATTATCACTCTTAACACGGTAGGCGACTATTGAATGAATTGTATTTTGTAAAGTTTTGTGCGGGCCGATGGCCTAACAAATAAACTTTTTGTATTCGTATTCATGACACTTTACTCAGCTTTAATAACATACCAAAAATTAATAACATTCCTGTCATTTTAACTCACAATTAAACAGCTGGAGTTTATGTGGTCTCGAACGACAATTATCACGTCATCCATATTGGTTAATTAGTATTTTTTTCTAAATAATTTAGTTTCTAAATAATATTACTAAAAATACACCTGAAAATATTGAAAAGCCATTAGTTACAATAACACTAGTTACAACATTTTACACAGTGCATTTAGTACCAAAATACCAAATAAACAACTTAAACAACTTTTAACCAACAAAGCATAATAAATCTATCAAGGCCCATCGGCGACGGAAATAGGCCTCAGCCTCTAATTATCGTTTAAAAATGAAAATCATTTGAAACAAGAGCACACTCGATAATAGCTTGCCGCCAATATTGAAATTGTCAAAGAACTGGTTATTAACATCATGCAAAAAAAATGAAATGAATCGGGCTTTAGGCAACCTTTGTGCACATAGAGGCTAAACTGGGCCAGGAGAACCTCCTGAGGATGGTGAGATGATTGAGATGACACTGTCCTCCAGACACAGGATTCGAAATTCGAGCCCTGGCGGTCTGAGGCCGAGCACGCTACCTCTCGGTCACGGAGGCTCCCCACAATACTAATTTCACACATGGATGGGGAAGAAACATTTTTGTTTCTTTCAAACCGCCGAGACTGGGAACCGAACCCCGAACTCTGGCGTGAAAGGCAGCGGTGCTAACCACTACTCTAGGGCCCCGCCCTATTAACAGCATGCAGTACAAATTTGAACAGGATGCAAGAAAAATTTTGATGGTAAATCGCGCCCACAAGGTACAATTATCGATATAAAATGTAAAAAATCGCAATAAATCTGCCACTTTCAATTGTTTTCAGCCATTTTTGAACTTTTCTGAGAACTGGTTATGAGTAACATGCATATTACAAATTTGAGCAGGATACATGGAAAACTTATCGTGGAACATGGAAAAGTTATCGCGCCCACAAAGCATTTTTCAAAATAGAAAAATCGTAATAAATCGGTCATTTTGAATATTTTTTTCTGCTATGATCCACCTATCTAGCACAGATTACTGTGTATATTACAGATATTTAAGTCAATGATGATCGCAAGTCAGCATTTGTTTAATTTGAGCAAGTTGCCATTAAGAGGGTATAGCCCTCACTGAAACCATACATTTCTTTTTATAGTAATTATTGGACTGGTGTAATTATATCCTATGGCTGATGTAGGAATGCTTCGCATAGATTTAATACATTATCATTGTTGAATTTTGTTGGCTATTTTGAGATTTTATGTCTTCTTGTCTAGCAAACACGGACTCTCCTTACCCTAAAAACTGACCCATTCTTCGCGCGCGCCTGCTCTAAAACTATGTTCATGGGGTTTTCCGTAAATGGTGATGGCACACGGTTCAGAGAATGACTCACTTTGCTTCTCCTAGCTGTGCGCAATTCAAAAACTTTTATGACAGTCGGGCCATTTTGTTTTTTTGTCTGCTATCTTGAATTTATGCAAAATTGGACTGAGTGCTTAAAAAAGTTAAAATCATATTTTTTTTTGATCAGATAAGTTGAAGAAGCGTACAAATAACTTTTATTATCATGATTTTCCAAATTATGCCAATTTTAAAGGTTAGAGCATCTAACTATTTGGCACGGTTTGTCCGGTATCAGGCATATTAAAGTTAATTATGGCCGATAATATTGCCGATAATTGGCCATTTAGTCAGGGCCCATTTTTCAAAAAGAGGCATTTTTAAAGTTTGTAAGGCATTTCTTAGTAGAATTTGTCATGCAGTTGTTTTCACACAATTCGGATATGCTGATTCCAAATCTGCCCCATGCCAAGCTCTATTTTTAGGTTTTCCCTTTCAAAATTGCGAACCAAAATGGCCGCCAAAATAACAGATAAAGTCTCAATTATCATGATTATACATCATGTCTGGGTGCACAGCGGACACACAAACTTGACTTTCGTGTTCAAAATAACCTGGTCAACTATCACGCAAAAAATCCAAGATGGCCGCCAATAATACAGAAAGTACCATAACGTTTTTCTAAAAGTCATAGAAAGTTGTTTTTGGTGATTAAATATAGGTTTTTAATACCAATAAATCTAGTACTATACAGTAATAACCTCTAACTTTTATATTACATGTAGTTTAAGTGAAAAATCCAACAAGGCCGCCAATTATACAGCAAGTACTATAACCGTTTTTCTAAAGGAAGTTATTTTTGGCGCTCATATAGTTTTCTGATAGAAAAAAATTACAGAGCATCAAAAAACTCAACTTCCATGTTACATGTAGTTACGGGGAATGCAAAAAATATGATTATTTAAAAACAACACATTAACTATGAGGAAATTGCACAAAAGTAGCATGTGTTACTTTCATCACTGTAGCTACATAGGCTTTCTGTGTATATCTCAGATTTGCATGAATGCCATTATCTTGCATAATGGTAATGCTAGAATCTCCACCCTCATCAATATATTGATCATATATTTGTGCAGCTTCGGAATTGATGTAGCGACTCCTTGATAGGACGCCATTGGTCTCGTGGTCCTAATTCACACTTAATCAAACTAAATGTGATAGCTCTTCAGATTGAGCAGGAAGCCTTTACACGAGAACTAGTTGCATTTGTCCATTAAATGAAGCTCCAACCACAATCTCATAGATGTTTACAATATTGTTATCTGGCCAGATCTGTATTTATTGCTAAACGGGCGTAAAAAACAACGGAAACAATATCCACTTTTTGTGGCAGGGGTTATTGACGAAGAGGATAGCCTACATTGAAATACTCCAATTGGCTAAGTTCTAGTGGTGTTTATGAATTACTTTAAATGTCTTTCTTTTAGAATTGATGTGCTGGTGTTGTGGAAGCCATTGAGACGGTTGAGTGGTACGATAAATATCACCAGTTCTAGGTTTACACAGCTAGGCATTGCTATGATGAGAACGTTTCGAAAGCAGAATGAGCAAGTTTACATCAGCTCCTACGACTACCACATTGTCAGTATCTGACAGTTTTATTGCCGTAATAACATTTAACGTCCCATTATGTACCTCAGTATTTTTCACACTTTAATACCAGTGTTCATTGAATAGTTGAATGGCATTGTTCTTTACCAAAGTGGTGAATTTGAACATTGAACTGAAACTGTATTGCCCTCCTCCCTGATTCTGTACTTCATCTGTTATATATTCATCTGAGATAACATCGCAGTGTGCATGGAAATGTTTTTGATGTAGGATACATGTGTCTTGTATAGATTATTAGATGATCAATGTTTATACAGAAGAATTAATAGATAAGTAATAAATAATCTGTATGAATCATATCACGACCATATCTAGAAAGTTTCTGTATTTTATGTTAATCTTCATAAAAACATCCTGATCGTGCTACGAACGGTATTACTGCCCCAATTACCACATATTTTGCATCATATCTTGTTGCAATAGTGTACCCAATAACCTTTTTCTGACTTGTTTATGACACTCTATAGCATTTAGTTGCCGATTATTAAACTATGTCTGGAGGGGACATAGAGTTATTAGGAACCTAAATATTTTCACGTCCATCATATGATTTCATCACTTTATATATGGTAAGATTTATTGTCCTTAACATTGATACCTCCTCTTGCAAAATAGAGTGGTCGCTCCCATAACACTTCAAGACACAACTGAACCTGTTGGGTTATTGTATATTTTGTGAGAGTGAGAGCTTATATCTGATTAGAAGCATGTATGAGCAGAGCCTACTGATTCCACATACATTCTACCATATCACGACCATATCTAGAAAGTTTCTCTATTTTATGTTAATCTTCATAAAAACATCCTGATCGCGCTACGAACGGTATTATTGCCCCAATCACCACATATTCTGCATCATATCTTGTTGCGATAGTGTACCCGATAATCTTTGGTGACTTGTTCATGACACTCCATAGCATTTAGTTGCCTAGACTGAGTTAGTTACTAACATCTTCTGAAGATGGTGCATGTTCATACTATAGTTATAAAATAAATTCATTGTCAGTATTTTCAACATTACCCTAGCGTGTCCTCAACCATCAATCTTATATGCCCAAAACATATATAAGTCAACTTCTGCACCAACTTACAGATTTCCGATATCGTGTAACTGTATTTTATCATAGTTATTCATAGTGATATCATCTATCTCATTCAAGTTAGGGGAGTAGAAATATGTGTAGCCTACATTACGGTTGTGTGTGTATCTCTGATCCGATGGTTGGGACTTTATTCGTTCAATTATGTCTGAAAACTGTGTTATTAGCGCATTACCAGACTTTTGTACGGTATATATTCTTATCAAAAATATAACAATTAAGATGATACTATTATCTTGATTATGTAAATTGTCAATCCGATTGAGAAGCATAATTTTTATGGATGTGTAAGTTTTAACCAGCTAGCACAATATACCTAGTTACTACAATCATAAACTGCTAAATTTGAACGACTTCGTCGACGTCTCATTAGGAACGGAACATGTATGTGTGTCATTATTGGCATGGTTATGCAGACCACCTTGATGGATTAACTTCATGTTTTGCTTAACCCTAGTACAGGGCTTGGGCAGGAGGGTGCCACCCGTGGCCAACGCACATTTAAATTATTGTTTTCTTCCTTACGGTACTGTAAAAACACGATGCAGGTGGATATCACATAGGCCACATACTAATAGGCCTAGAACGGATATATGGTGAGCGACAGGTTATCTAGTACCGGACAGTGATCAACAATTATAAAATATTTTTTGTCAATAGTCTTAACATCTTTACAACATGCCGGATATTACGTTTGTTTCCCTCGACGTCTAAATGTGAAATAATGACTTTATTAATCAAATCATTATTATTACACGGGCCTACGATGTGTCGTTTTCCTGGCGCAACATTTGTTCCCCCCCCCCTAACTTTGTGAAATATTGATAATAGATGTTATCACGGCCCTAAATTGGTTTCCGGGGTGTGAGAAACCTATATGGAGACACCAAAAACACATCTCTACGTTATTTTGAAGCAAAGTTATAGCACATTGCCTTGCAGTGGCGGCCATTTTGGATTTTGTCCTCTAGCGGTAAACGCACAAGGTGAAATTCAGGGGACTTTAAAAGTATGTTGCTCAGGAGGGTTTGAATACACCCAAATGATGTTTTGTGTTCATTGTAAGCCAAGCCGTGATGTAATGTTGTGACATTTTCACTAATTTTGGCGGCCATTTTGTTTTTGGATTTTGAGTAGGAAAAACACAAAATATGACTTGGCATGGGGCAGATTTGGAATCAGCGTTTCCAAATTGTGTAAGAACAACTGCATGCCCTATTCTACTAAAAAATGCCTTACTAAGTTAGAAATTTCGAAAATGGGCCCTGACTAATTTTAAATTTGATCAAGTTGAACATTTTAGAGCATATCCCTACCTGAAACATCACATTTTGTTTTGTAGTAATGGTCTAGCTATATGGCACAGTTTGTCAGGCATATTAAAGTTAATTATGGTCGATAATCGGTAATTTTTGATTTGATCAAGTTGAAATTTCTCAGAGCATATCCGTACCTAAAACTGCACATTTGGTTTTATAGTAATGGTCTAGCTATCTGATTGGGTTTTCCGGATATACAGATATTTAAAAAATAATGGCCGATAATTGGCTATTTCGGCTGTCATGACCTAGTTTCTGTCCGAATCTTGCCCAATTTCAAATTCATCCGAGCTATTAGTGAAATGGATGTATGGTATAAATTTTGGAGCGATACATAAAAAATGTTGAGTGAATCGCATTAGCGAGAAAATTTGTCGATCGGAAAAAATTCAAGGTCATAGGGGTTACAAAAAAGTCAAATGTGAAACTAGTCAAGCTTTAGTCATGAATAGCCTGTATGTGAAGCTTATTGCGCATTCCAGTTACGCGAAACAAGTTATAGAGGTGGACAAAAGGACGGACGGACGGCCGGACGGACGCGCCTGATGACGACAATAGGCATCCGCCAAAATTTTGGCCGAGGCCTAAAAATCATAAACTCAAAGATTGGCGCTGGATAATTTTAGGCATAATAAAATGTATGTCCTACAGGGATAAACTATATGTTACTTTAAAAAGACCGGAATTATAAGCGCATGAAAATAAATTTACACACAACACACGAAATATCATGAAAAATTAATTATTGGTAACGATGTTGTAACAGATGGGCAAAAAATACAAATATTTTTAACAAGTATTTTACAAACATTGATCTTCCAACAATACAACTGAGAGGGTTACGTTTACACAAACTAGCAGATGCAAAATGATTATTTAATGCATCGTGAGTGTTTAAAAGATTAACTTTCTAATAACGACGTCCTCCTATAAACCTATTAAATTAGTTTGAATTGAAGACCAGAATTGATTTCGGCCTACATGTCTGGCATCTGCACTGTCACGGGTAACTACTGCCACTGTTCATTTAATTTTGCTTTGTATTTTTTGAAGTTTTTTGGAGACGTGATATGTTGGTCTCAATGGGGTCTGTCAATCATGTATTAAATTTATTACAATAATTTAATTTAATAAAATAAATAGTCTTCCCACTGGAAGTTGTGACCAGTAGAAAAAGAAGAAGAAACGTTTCCGTCTGTAGGCCTATGTTTGTAGACCTATGGGTGAAAATAGGCCTAAAAGCAAGTTCAAATAAACTGAATAGCGCGAGTGTCCCGACAAATACGGAAAACACTATTTTTCGCTCACATGCAATTTAGGATTTTTTGTATTAAATTGTGAATAAAACTGAGCTAAGGCTTATAGTTCTAATTAAACATGGCGGATAACCCATGGAGTTTGGCCGTGGCTGCTCAAAGTAAAATACCGGATCCATTGGCGGATGAGGTTCGCAGTATTTATTTTTTTGTAAATTACGGTGTCCAGTGTGGGCGATAATATGTGAAATACCAAAGTCTAACACTGAAAGACTCGCTGAACACCAGAAGAAGAGCTCCAATAGCTGAAGAAATGCTACTGTGGTTGAACAAGCACTCGACAGGCCGTGGGAGTCCTGTACCCAGATTTATCTGGTGCTATGCGGACTTTCAGGTTAACTGGGGGTATAGCTCATGATCAGAGAAGAAACACAGAAGAGGGAGAGGGACTGATCTAAGGGTGTGGACCCCATTAAAGCAAAATAGGCGGGGGGAGTAAAGTAGATATAAAAATTAGAAGGTGGGAGGGGGTACGGGAGTGGGGAAATAGGTGGATGCTCGCTTCTCCAGGCCCATGGAGGCTTGGAGTCGCTGTAGCCCTGCGGAGCAGGTCACCACAGACAGCTGCGGAATTAGCTCGCAGCGGGTCGATAAGATTCTATTCTATTCTATTCTACTAGTCTGTGTCCAAGCTGGGTCCTCTTGCGCTATGATCCCGTCACGAAGCAAAGTGGATCAGCCTGATCTAGACTGAGTCATGACTAGCTTATGTCACTACATAGTCTCTGTCCGGTGTAGGCCTACCGCTCTTTACTTTAATTCTGAGACTGACATGACTGAGAGTAAGAACTGATTCGGATGCTGTTTCTGTGTGAAACATGCAGAGGCTTCTTGTGCTCATAGGAAGTCTGTGAGAAGTGTTGGGGACCCGAGGGGAAAAACAGTTTTAAGTTGTTATGTCACTACAATACATATACCCGCCGTCAGAATAACTAGTATCGCATGTTTTATGCCTATTTCTCAGTCAATTTTCATCGGACAATATTGTATAGATAAAAAGTTAGATCATCTGGCATGTAATGCAATTCAGGGCTAAAAACAAACTTCAATTTAACCAGTTTTAAAGGGTTTATAGAGGGACATTGTAATTTCAAATTTACTACATCATACATGTCAAATGGTCTGGGACAAAATTATTTTTGGCATCGAACTATCCCTGATTGGAATTCTTTTCCGGCAGCTGCCATAGAATAAAAAAGTGTGGCAGCGTTCAAGAGTCAGCTGGTTGACTAAGTCCATCAGCCCTTTCCCCCCTCCAGCCTGATACTCCAAAAAGAAGGTGCTGCTGGAGTACCAATTCAAAGTTCAAAGTCTAACTTTTAAACTATAGAATATTTCTTTGTGAAAATATCACGGTAGACTCGATAATAGTCCTTGCAAATTTTCATCAAAATCGCTTGAGAATTGACTGAGAAATCGGCGAAAAACATGCGATACAAGTTAATCTGACGGCGGGTATAGTCTCTGTCCGGTGTATCGCTTCCTAATTCTGAGAGTAAGAATTGATTCAGATTCTGTTTCTGTGTTTAGCATCCAGAGGCTTCTCGTGCTCAAAGGAAGTATATGAGAGGGGTTGGGGACCCGAGGGGAAAAACAGTTTTAAACCGTTATATTACTACACTGTCTCCGATGTACCGCTCTCTAATTCTGAATGTGAGAATCGACTCTGAGTTTGTTTCTGTGATTGGCATCCAGAGGCTCTTCTTGATTCACTTTGAATCATTTCTATACAAATGTTTCAACAAATTTGACTTCTGAAGACCTCTCAGAATCTTTGACATTTACCTGTGATGTCATCAAGTTTTTAATCCTTGATTGTGCCTGTTAGTGGTATAAGCAGGTGGAGTGTTATCAGGGCACATTGACTTAGAACTGGGCCTATAGTTTTCTTTGCATAAATAAGTTAATTGCCAGGTTTTTTAGGCGAGTCTCATTTTTGTCTACTGACTAGATTTCTAGTACCCCTGATGTTGCAGACAATTTTCTAAAAAGTCTTTCGGAATCATTGAGTTTTAGTCTTTGATTATACCTATTAAGAGTATAATCAAGTAGAGTTGTGACCAGGGCACAGTTTTTATCTATGTTTTAGGTGTTAAAGTCGTGAAGTTATAGATTTCTCAGCTTTTTAGTGCGGTTATGTTTTCACTCGATTGGTTTTTCGCGCCAAAAGCCAGGTCCATCTGAGTCCCACCGGCACCGCCGTTTTCCACTGATCGCTCACTGTCGCCAATGATTTGATGTAACAAATTTTTATAAGGTCATTTAAAATTATAGTTTTTGCTTGATAAAAATGAAGGTAATAGCCATGATTGATTGCCATAGGGCTACGCTTAGGCCTAGGCTTATCAAGTCCAGTAACTAACGAGTAATGCTAGATTTATAGAGTGACAGGTTTAATTTTAGTTTAGGCATCATAATTGATTATCCCAGTCTGCCGCAGGCACAGACATCATGGACATGGCAGAGAGATTCAACAAAGAGAATCAACAACAAGGGAACAATGACAAATCTTTATTCACACTGTCACTGACTGGGTCTCTTAGACTCTTGAGACTGAGTGAGTGACACTGGCTGCAAGTCTGCATTCTTTGGCTTTGCCCATTACACTTTTCGAGAGCCTGAGTGAAAGGTGTTCTGGGCTGGAACAAAGTTTTGTCAAAGGTGAGGGGTGAAAGGCTGTTTAATACAGTGTAGTTAAGCGTCTGACGGTGGGAATCGCCTCGGAAGCTGTTGCTGTTTTGGCATCCAGAGGCTCCTCGAACCCGAAACGATGTCAAGCGTCGTGCAGTCATTGTCCATTAGTCATTATACTTTTCCGCATGTTTGAGGAAAAGGAACCAGAGGCTCCTCACACCCAAAGAGCGTCTGTGAGAGGTGTTCTGACTGTAGTCCTTGATTTGGCTCTTGATCGAGCTGTTAGTGTCTGTCCTGTTTTAAACCCATTTCAATGACCATTTATTGGCGAAGTTGGCTTAAAACATGATAAATAGACATGAAAATAAAAAATGCATACCGGTACCAATTCTGTATCAAGCCCACTTTGATTGATATTACACATTGAAGTGGGCGTAAATAGGGTTAATAACTGCTCTGAGTAAAAAATTGGGCCAATGTTACCACAATGTTACATTCCATTATAGACGCATGCTTATGTTCTGACCTGTTTACTTTTAAACCCATTTCAATGGCCTTTTCTTAGCGAGGTGCGTATAAAACATGAATAATATACATGAATAGTAATAAAAACTACCAATCCTGTATTAAACCCACTTTGATTGATTTTACATATGGGTAAGGCCAGAAAGGTGGTCAACTTTGTGTGACATTTTATCAAAATTATATATTTGTTTATTATGGGTATCAACATCTTTTTTTGTAGTGTCAGAGGTCACATATTATATTCAAATTTTTTTACATTTTTTTACATATAATTTTCCATTTTTCATAATTATGCATCCTAAAGCTATATGAATGTAGGTTATATTGACTATTTAGTTAGATTTTTGATGTGCTGCAAAACGTGTTAGGTCAGTGTCCTACCACATGCCTTGTTCAATAACAACCCACATCATGTACATAGCTGACTTATGATTAGTGGCTAATTTTTGGCTTTAAAATATAATTTTAGACAAAATATACCTCTAAATGTGTTGTGTATGTTACTTAAGTCAATAAAACTCTTTCATAACATCCATGGTATACGACCTTAAAAATAATCCATTATTTTGTGTGGAAACAGTTCTATTGGACAAAGTTTTCTTTGGAGTAATTTTTTCTTAATGGCAAGTTTTAGAAAGTGTCCTACATTCCGGTCCGAGATGTATGTTATGTTGACAATTAACCATAAAATGTTATTTAGTTCCATTACTTTAAGGATCATCATGTTATTCAGCAGAAAGGAGCCATACTAGTTAATATGCTTGTGTGCTATAATACGTTATTGATAGAATGTGTGATCTTTGGGAATTATTTGGAGAATCTGGCATTATGAAGTAAAATTGTAAGTTATTTGACATCTTTACCATGTTGCAACACAAAAAAAACAGCAGCTGAGTTTAAAATCCTCATGTAAATGTAAGCAACTTACAAAAGGTTTTGCGTGATGCATTATTATGGAGATATAAGAGAACTGAAAAGTAAGGTGTAAAAACTCTTTATGTGTGTTACATTGACAATATAAAAAAACGTACATATACAACCCTCCACTGCACTAGCCAACATAGCATATGTGTCAAGATTTTTGTAAAATATTCTAGCATTGTTCTCAATATAGATCACAGCAAGTGTGTCAAGTTGTCAGTGAGTACAACATTAATAACTCTACAACCTTATAAAAAGAACGATGTTATGTTATGTTGACACATGTCAACAAAATTTACATAACGTACAAGAAACAACAGATGACTGTGCCAAGATAACATGGCAAAAATACATTTAAATTGGAAGTGTACTTGAATGTGAATACAAGGTCTTTTTTCAGCACGAAAAATAGTAATTATTCTCTTTAAGGGTACATATAGGGTATATAGGTCTTTGCGTACATTTGTTGACATTCCTTGTAGTGTCCACAAAAAAAGTCTACCAAAACTTGTTTTTCTCAGTTTTTGGCGGGGAAAATCCCTGACACAATCATAAAATTATGATTTACAAACCATTGTAGATCTAAACATGGCTGACTGTTGGTCTTCGATAGCCTGCTCGACTGGAAATTTTATGTAGCTCAGTTGTATGTTATGTACATTTTATTAGAATTAAAGTTTGTTATATTTTGACTCTTTAAAAGACAATACTCACCCAGTGTCACCACAACAATTTCTTGGTTCATGCTGCGATTAATGCGCATGCACCACATTTCTGGTCGCTTAATGTATCTAAAAATTGTGTAAAACATACCTATTCTGCCATTATAAAAATGTTCTATACACTTTTCCCAGTTTGATGTACGTTGCAATAATTTGGACCAAGTTATATTCAGTGTAAGGGCGACAATTTACTCTAACAAAGCACTATTTCTTGTTATTTTTATATACTCAAGTGGCCAAAGAATAAATTACAGTTGCTTACATCTAGACTCTGCTGCCATGTTTAATTCGCCAATATACTGTACCTTATACATGTAATCAAGCAGTCCAAGTAACGTACAGAAGCCCTGATTATTCCTTGCCGCTAGACAAACACGCATGAATGCAAACTAATAAAATCGAAAAGCAATCACCTCAGCTTTATAACCACACAATATTAGTTAATGACACTGTCCAGACTCGATTTTCACTCTTTTAGAGCTGTTGTAAAACACATACTCGAATCGTGTCACACTTTGGTGTTCATAAACGTACATCATTTCAGTTGCTGCTGCAGTGTTCACATGACAATACATGTATGTTAAAAACTTAATAAAACTTGGTTTTTATCGCGTAGTTCAATGTACTCACTGTGTTCCTGTATAGGGACTATAATCAGTCTTGTGACTGCAAAATTATTCAGGGAAATATCACACATGGTAAGGTTGGTCTCATGTGACCCACCTTTCTGGCCTTACTCATATACAAGTGTGCGTAAATAGGATTAATAAGTCTTCGCAATTATACATTGTGCCAATGTTGCCACATTGTTAACCGAAAGACGTGTGATTATGTTGTCACTTTTGCAATGAGAATATCTTAAAACAGTTACACTTACTATTCATGCATTGAGCCAATGTTTTTACAATGTTACGGTCCGTGTGCGTTCACACAATAAATTTGTACACTACATTTACCGGTACGTAGAATATGTGTGTCTGTTGCTTACGACATTTCGCGATGACTTCTCACGCCCGACATATGAATATGGTATAGGTCGATTTGCAAGATATAGTGGGAAAAGCCACGTTATAGCCTTGTAAAGTGCGAAAATTATTTTGGCAAAAAAATCCTTCACATTTTGACCGTTTGTTAGTAGCTGCATTTGTTTATATCAACAGCCTAAAAATCCTGTGATATTTAATGAATGGTTAGAGTGCATTACTGCACCGGAGCCTATTAAAAGTCACTATAGGCGAATCATAACATACATGGAGGAGGGCGTTATGGGAGGGGTCTCTATTCATGGAATGTGAGCAATGATCATCACGAATACCAGGATGAGACTATTCGGATGTATTCACGTCAATAAAGGTGAGTAAATCAAATGTATATTCGTCAGTTATTTTTGTGCCATTGCAAAAATAACACAATGCCTCGCCAGCCGTGTGGTAACTTTATTCAGAGTGTGAATGCTATAAACTTCACGGGTTTTACCAATCTGAGGATGATCTCATATCTATTAATGTCCAATAATAAAGATCGACTACAGTGGATGATGGGACAAGGATTGTTCCAAAGTGATATGAAGTGTGTCACTTGCGGCAGCGATTGCACACATGGAAAGAGAACGAGAAAAGTAGATGGCTACATTCGGAGATGCCAAAATAGCAAAAATCATGAAATCTCCATCAGTAAATTCTCTTTCTTTGATTCCTCACATATCCGTTTACCGGATATTTCCCAGTTCACCAGATGTATCCTCCAGCATCAATAGTTTTTGTGATGTATCCAAAATTCCGACTTGGCATGCAAGAGTATGTGTGGACTGGGAAACTTCTACAAAGAGCTGTTTAGGAGTATGTGTACACGACTATGTTAGACTTACAGCTCACTGGGGATATAGAGATTGACGAAAGTCTTTTCGGCCGGAAATGCAAATATATGCGAGGCAATCCTGCCTCAGGTATCAAGGTGTGGATATTATTATTCAGCCTTATTTCGATGGAGACTAATGCTATACAGTAGAACCTGCTATGAGCAGCCACTCTCCCTATGGGAGGCCTCTTGGTCATTCCCCAAAATGACATTTTGTATAGAAATGAACTTCCTATGAGCAGCCACCTGTCTTGAAAGGCCACTTTTCTTGTGTCACAAAGGTGGCTGCTCATAGCAGGTTCTACTGTAATCCTATATCCGGTTGAAAAACGTGATTCAGCAACATTAATTCCGATCATCCAGCGTCATGTCCCTCAAGGTCCCCTCATATTTTCGTACAGTTGGCCATTGTATGGTCAATTGAATGATCCTAGTAACCACTTTTTCTTTTGGCACAAAAGAAACTTTGAGGCGCAATACAAGAATGACCTCACAGGAGGAATCATCGATGTTTGCACTAAACGTATCGAAGCTGCCTAGCAACGCCAAAAAACATTTTAAGGATATAAACGGAACAAGTCTTCAGAATTATGAAGCACATTTACTTGAAAAAAATTTGGGGCAATCATGTCACTGGCAAAATCATTTATGAGTGCTTCTACTCTCTACTGACTTCAGTGTACATATCGACCAGCTGCATACATTCACGTATCCCACACCTACAATGTACCTTATTCCCGTCCTGGACATGAGTGAACGCTTAAAGTATGTCAGAAAATTGAGCATCATTCGAAATGGTAGCAATGTGGAAGAGCCTATACACACCTCATCATCACCG
Organism: Flabesymbios commensalis; assembly: GCA_964017125.1. NCBI lineage: Eukaryota > Metazoa > Annelida > Polychaeta > Terebellida > Flabelligeridae > Flabesymbios > Flabesymbios commensalis. Next base: position 51,377,803 of record OZ024917.1, read on the forward strand.
AGCGATAATGTCATTGAAGATGCGCCCCCTCTTGGATCCACATCACCTATTACTCCAGTGACTCCCACATCAGATCCACCAGTACCATTTGATGTTTCCACACCCACTATTCTAATTAGTACTGACGACGACAGCTCACAACCTGGGCCCAGTGGTATGCAAGCACCTCGTGAGAACAAGAGAAACAAGAGAACAAGGAAATGTCCATCCGGCTTCCTAACAGTCAAGAGGCGACCTTTCAGAAATGTTAAATCAAAATCTATCCCGAATGACTATTCAAAGACAGCCTTTGTTTGGTCTTCCAGCGACAGCGATTTTCAATAGCACGGCCTGAGTAATTAATAAATGGAAAAATATAAATAACTGGAAACTTCAACCACTTCCCGACCTAATCACAAGCTTGCACGATGTAGTGTGTGGACAATATCGTGAGCTAGAAAGAGCTGTTGTAGGTTTAGTTGAATTTGAGTTGTGTTCAGAATACAAACTTTTTTCAGTCCCTGCATCAACTTGGGCTCAGTTAGCACGTGAAAAACGTAAAAGACATTTTATCAAATTCATGCGGCAGTGCAAGCCTGTTAATTTTAAAATAGTGGAGTCAACAGATTCAACAAGCCATGTCATTGCTCACGGCCAAAATGGAGGGAAAAAGGGACAGATGAAGAGGAAGCGTGTTGCTCGAACAACTACAAAAAAGAAACAAAAATTAACATACCAGTATTAAACTTTTAATTACTTTGTAATCAGCATAGATCTAAATATTATACGGACAAAAATATTGATGTACACGTGGATAATAATAATTACTGCTGATCTGTTATATATATATAGGCTACATTTATATAGCAATGGCATATACCTCAATTTGTATTAATTTTAAAAGTAATGTTATGAAAATTCATGAATGACTGAATTGATAATGAATTAATAATGTTATGGATAATGTTTTGAATATTGATATGAATTATTAATGTTATATTATTGATAATGAATTAATGATGTTATGAAAAATGTTGTGAATATTTATGAATTAATAATGTTATAAATAATGTTGTGAATACTGAATAATACAAGTGATAGACCATGGATAATAAAATTTATATTATGGCAAATGAAACTGTGTTCATTGTTTTCTATATTGATTTTGAGTTATAAATGACCTCGTGGTACAAAGGAGAATTGTTAATTAATTTTAATTTTGCAAGATTAAATAGAGGCCAGCAACCTTAAAATAATGTTTAATTGTTTCAGTATAAAGCTTTGACTAGAAAACGGACTAATAACTGGTACATAAGTTATAATAAGGTCGTAATTGCATAGGTGTTGATTTGATGTTGGGCCAGTGTCGTAGACCGTGAACCAACATCAAATCAACATTGGATCAATGTTTCTGTCTGCTGGGTAGTAGGCCTTATACCTGTTGTGGCTGTACACGCTGTATATATGCTGGGTTGACTGACGCCTGGTCACCAAAGGCTGTGCGCCTCTCACCCACAAGATAGGCCCGCAGAATAAAAAATAATATCAACACATTTCCGAAATTTTAACATATTAAAGTACATAATGAGTAGTCCAATTTTCGTGGTTCAAACTGTATAATAAGTTCGATTTTTTGCTTGGTTTCGACATGGTAACTTGGTTTCAACAGGTTTCGCTGGGTTTCGATGTAAAGCACGATCCGACAAAACATGATCAATAGTAACTATTACTAACTGTTACTGGTGGATTAGAACATCGATGTGAAACGTTTGGACGTTTTTATAATTCAGCCCAGATTTGATCTAGCACAGCATTTTTCTTGCTCGGTGAAAAGAGTGAAATGTGGTCAAATATTTCTTTTAGCTCGTCGGCAGTTACGAAAAAAGGGTCAGCATATTTTTATAGGACAATCTTAAATTTTTGTGATGTTCCTATCAATACGACAATAGTAAAAGTACTATTTGTGATGTGCACCAACTAAATGACGGTCAATGGTCAATATTGACTGTCATTCAGTTGGTGCACATCACAAGTTGAATAATTAATGTACGTTGACTGTCATTTAGTTCATGCACATCACAAATAAATAATTAATGTGCATTGACTGTCATTTAGTTCATGCACCTCACAAATTAAATAATTAATGTACATTGACCGTGAGCTATTACTATTACATATTACTTTTACACCATCCCTGGTGTAGGTCAGTGAATTGAGTATCAGTGGAGGTGGAGAGCCAGCACCCCGAACATCTGAGGCAAACGGAACACCAGATGTAGTGCCTAGGACAGCACCACTATATACTTCACCAGCGGCCACATCCCCAGCAGAGGCAGGTGACACTGTGGGTGAACCAAGCGAAGGTAAACGTTTCTTCTGATATACTGTATGTATACTAATAAGCAGAACCTATTATATCTCTAGTAGACCTGCTCCCCCAGCATTCTCTAAAAATGTAAAAAGTCACTTGTCACTTGGACTTTACTTGTCTGAATTACATAACAACTTGTCCAAATTGATTTTTATAAAGTTGGGAATCTCCAGCTTATTATTATATGCCACACTACACTTTGAAACTCATGCAGTCATTAGGAATCATAAGTAGATGAAATGTAAGCCTTTCAGCCAATCAGCATTGCCATTTCAGGCTACAAACCATTGAGACTAATCCCTTTGATCATATTAGCACTTCATCTTAGCAAATATCAAGAATAATTAAAACATTACATGTGTACATGTACTTCCATGCAATGACAAAAGGCAGTATCTTACAAGTTAGCAGATGCTGAGCAGTAGGCCTATATCTCTGAATTTTTCTAGCAATATTTATTATACAATATATATTTTCTAGTTTGTTGATATTAAAAAAACTGATAAGTTTATTATTGATCTGGAAATATGCATCAATAATTCATGAACATGTACTGGTTAATTACAGCTACATGTAGTATTGAAAATAGAATGTATTTTTAAAGGATTTAAACAAAGATACCCTTTCCTTCTGAGAATAGTTGCCTTCTCATCCAGGACAGTCTGTAACAATATATTTTGCCCAATAGATTGATCTAAAAATAGTTTCACAATGGCTTTTTTGTCGTTTCCAAAATATAAAAGGGGGGGTCCCTGGTTCAAAAGGAGGATTTTTGCCCTAGAGTTGTTACAAAAACCGCTATTGATTTCTTTCTAAGTCACTTCCCTGTTTAAAAAAACGTACACCTTACAGTACTGTGCAATTGAAACTGGTCGTGAAAACGAAATTCCCTTTCATTTCCCTTTCATTTTCCCCACCTGTTTCACACAAATTCTCCAGATGGGAATTTTTGTGAAACAGTTTTTCCTTATTTTCCCCCTTTTTCCCCGATGTGGGGGAAATTGATTTCCCCGCCAGGGAATTCTGTTTCACAATTGGGGAAACACAATTCCCCAATTTTCACCCAATTTCCCCCGAATTTCCCCTGAATTTCCCCCGAATTTCCCCTGAATTTCCCCCGAATTCCCCTGATTTCAATACAACTTCACAAGTGTACATTGTCTCTGAGCATGAGACCTATTTTATGCATATTACTTGTATGTTTGAAAATGAGGATTCCATATGATGCGAGACAAAGAATTATAAATCTAGGGAATTCTGGGGAAATTCAGGGAATTCAGGAGAATTCTGGGGAAATCAGATGGAAAGCTTTTCATTTTTTTTTCACTCGTTTTCTCAGGTGTGAAATACATTTCCCTCTTGGGGGAATCTAATTCCCTGATTTCTCACTTGGCTACCGTGAAAATGATGAAAACTCCCCTGAAAAAAAGTGAAAAGGAATTCACCGGGAAACGTGAATTCCCTTTTCTTTCATTTCATTTCCCCTTTACCCCCGACCAGTTCCAATTGCACAGTACTGTACCATGATTACTAACTATGTTCACTTATCACTGGTAAGTAAAACTAATAAAATAAACTTAAAAAAAATTTCTAGAGAAATTCAAAGCCGAGGCCTCCCTGATCAACAAACTTGTACACTCTCGTCTGGTAGCCACAAAGACGGACCTTGAAGTTCTGAGGAAGGACCCAAACTCTCCACTCTTCTCTGTCAAGTCTTTTGAAGCATTGCATTTGTAAGTACAGTAGACGGCATTGGATCAACATAGCTGTTATCACTCCGTTAAGACAAGACCTGCTAAACCCACAGTGCTGCTTATCCCATTTCCTGCTATGTTACCTTGTTTGCATTTTAATTAAACTTGTAAAATTAAAACTGACTATTGTCATTATTAGGTGTGAAAGGGCTAAATTGGAAAATTGACACTTTAAAAATTTACCATAGCATTGCATATAGAGATACTGGATGTATCATTAACATATTTAATGGAAGTACATGTAATCTCCGGGTAATCCCGATGTGTCTTTTAGGGTTTCCGAACTTTAATTCACTTTCAGTTTTGTACTTCATTAAATTTTGATGTTTTTGACCTTGCGATCCCCAAGACATATCTTGAAAGTAGTGAATTATTAATACCATTATTGGAGAAAATGATTCTCAGCGGCTGTAGACCTGTGTGCCTTTTGCGGCTACTGTGCTTTGGTCTACTAAATTGTACTTTAGATAGTGTGTTTGACTCTTTGTTCTTTTGTGAGATAAATCTTTGGAAATAGTGATAGATTTACACCATATTTTGCTAAGATGATCCTAAAGGGCTATATGTGACCCGATTTGCTGTGTTTTTATTTGGGATATTTTCCAAGACATATCTTGGAAAATTAAGTGTAGGTTTTTTATGTCATTGATTTTCATATTGTCATGTGTGCAATAAAAAATCAAGTGTGCCATTTTCACCATTCTTTAAGCATGTTAAGCAGTGGATTTCAGAAGCCTGTGTCTTATTCTAAATTTTGTGTAAGTTGTATTCATTTTGAAATGGCAAATTTTTGACAGCTCCAGATTTGAATGTAAAGAAATTCTGAAAAAACAGTTCAGGATAGATTTCGGGGAACTGTGTTCAATTTTAAAATGCAGTCACCGATTAGAAAGATGTAAATACAGACCTGTGGTATCATTCCTAAATTGGCTACCGGAAATCCTCTATTCACAGTTTCACTATATCATATTTTGCATTTTAAACTTTTTTATTTATATTCTAACATTTATTCTCCCAAGATCATATGTATTTGTCAAGTCAAAGGTGATCTATCACCCCTTATATGGTATGAATAATTATGTCCTTATATGGGGTGATTGGCTATCATGTGACCCTCTGAGACGGTCAGATGATAGCCAATCACCCCATATAAGAAAACACTTGTGCCCCATCTTGTGGCAACTTTGATATTTATTTGTCACAAAATTATTCATACTATATAAGGCGTGATAGATCACCTTTAAGGCTATATCAAGACCCCCAGCTTAAGAATGAGCTGTACTACCTACTGAATTTCCAGCAGCACAACAGCTAATTATTTAATGTTACAGCTGCTAATGAAATGTTGGTGTCCAACATCTATTTCATTTCTATATATTTTTGGTTAATTTCACAAACAGACAGCCTTGACAATATAATTTTCGCAGAAGCAATTTAAATATGCCATCTTTTTCTAGCTTGAACATTATTTCACTTCAAGGAAAGTTTTAATTGTGCACTAGATTTAAATTTTTCAAAGAATATTCCAACTCAACAAGTACAAAAACAATATCCTAAAATCCGCAAGTGATACATGTAAAAGAATTTTAGGTACAAGAGCAGTACAGTAAATCCTGTTATGAGCAGCCACTTTAATGAGCAGCTAACCTCTTATGGGAGGCCACTTGGCCATTCCGTAAAATGACATTTCCTATACAAATGAACCTCCTATAAGCAGCCACCTGCCTTAAAAGGCCACTTTTCTTGTGTCATAAGGGTGGCTGCTCATAGCAGGATCTTCTGTAGCTTACATTGAAAATTGTTTCACTTACAGAAAACCAGAGTTATTGAAGGGTGTGTATGACATGGGCTTTTTTGCTCCTTCAAAAATACAAGAAACTGCACTACCAACACTGCTTGCTGATCCGTAAGTATTGAAGGCTGATTTAGTACTTGATTACTGATAAAAAATATATCGTTGTAAATGATTGTCATTGAAAGGTCCATAATTATTATTAATTTTGTGCTAATTGTTGCAGTGCACATGGTGGATAAATCTATCTTGAGTTGTCTCTATATTTTCCCTTTTAAATTTATTATAGAACTCTTTTCAGTGTTCCATCTAGAATTCATCTAGAATCATATGGGGTCAATTAGCCATGTAGCCTAAGCTGTCCTTGGCGAGGTATTTTTTGTATCCTTCCCCTCCCTCAATGAGGATTATAAACAGAAACCAAAAGTATCAATGAAGTGTTGTAACACAGGATCAGCCAATGATGACTACTATGTACATGCAACAGCCATGCTTAATGCGCTAGGTGTGAGCCCAGCAAACACAAATTATTTGCATAGCATTTATACAACCTCGGCCCATTTTTAACCCTTAAAGCGCTGAATTAATTTGTGAAAAATTTCACAACCAAAGGATTTTTTTCAATTTGAAATCATCATAAATGTCTTAGTTAGCTCTTTCCGATTCATTTGAATACCTGTGTTAGGGGTCTACGGCCATTGGAAATATTTTTGTTCCTCCGGTGTGGGGATCGACTTTAGTCGTCAGAATCTGACGTAAAGTCGATCCCCACACTGTAAGGGTTTAAAATGGTTCAAAATTGTAAAAATGTTATACAGATGTTTTGTGTTTGCTGAGAATGCACCAGCATCAGTGATTGAGTGCTATCAAGTTTTATTCTGTAACATTCTGGATGTTAAAAGAGCAGCATGGTCCACATGAAGGGCAGCACCCACAAAACACTAGGCATTCACTAGTGCCGTTTCAATGTTGGCCCACTGTCTTCGACGCTGGGCCAACATTGAAACAGCATTGAGTGAATGCCCTGTGTTTGCGGGCACAGCACTTGATCATGTTACAAATAGAAGGGTGAACCACTGTCTTTACTTACTATCTATTTGCTAACAGTCCACAGAACATGATTGCTCAGTCACAGAGTGGGACAGGAAAGACTGCGGCGTTTGTGCTGACTATGCTCAGTAGAGTTGACATTACAAAGGACCATCCTCAGGTGAGTTAACGTCTAGTGAATCGTTGTCCTGTGAGCATTGTGTAGGCTTGCACACCGGTATGTGAGTATATTAGGCTACTCATAGTTGTTTAATTTTATTTAGACTATATATTTGTAATTCACTCAAATGTTGTATTTCTTATATAGTCCATTTAAAGTGATTCCCACTCAAATATTTAGTTTTTTCTCTCAAGATAACATGGCTGCAAAGTATGGCATCCTCACTACAGCTCTTGAACTAACTCAGGTTAATTTTCTCATGAGGACTGATCTATTATCTAAAGAAATAGCGCAGAAGCACTCTGAAAGTCTCAGGAACATTTCTATAGTTTGTTGTTTTTTCCTGCATTAAAAAGTATATAAAAAAACAGGAGCCCGTGTCAGATTGCCAGCTTTCATTGAACCTTAGGTATTCCCTTTTCAACCTTGGAGAAATACTAAGTGTGATTCCGGACAACCTGATTCAGCAATGCCCAATTGAGCCGCCTGAGTTGGCCGTAGCTTATACTTCTTGATGAGGGGTGTCGAGGCCTGTGCAGAATATTTTTTAATGCGACCTACTTTTTGACCTATATCTCTGCCAATATAGCTTTATATCTATATTAATATTACTGTACTCATATCTGGCAAACCATGCCAGATAGTTAGACCATTTCTATAAAACAAAATGTGTGGTTTCAGGTAGGGATTTGCCCCGAAAAATTTGAACTTGATGCAAATTTTAAATGGCCGACTGTCAGTCATCATCAACTTTAAAAAGCCTGATATCTAGCAAACTGTGCCAGATAGCTAGATAATTACTATGAAGCAAAATGTGCGGTTTCAGTTAGATATATTCCTTGCAAAATTTCAACCTATTATTATTCAAAAAGTCAAACAATCTGCTATTATGAACTTTAATATGTGTAATACTGTATCTGGAGAACCGTGCCAGCTGGATAGACCATTACTATCAAGAAAATGTGCGGTTTGATGACTTCCAGTCATTATTTATATAATATGCATAATACATGTATCTGGAAATCATGCCAGATAGCTTGACCGTTACTATAAACAGAATGTGCGATTTCAGGGAGGAATTCAAAATGGCCTCTAATCCTGTATGCTTGGAGCAAATAAAATGCCACTGAACTTGATCAAATACTTAGTGGTAGATGCTCAGCTTGTCAAATAATTCAAATTGGGAAAAGGTTATTTTTTCATAAAAATAACTATTTCTCTTCATTTGAAGCTTGAGATTGTGTCAGCAATTTCCACTTTAAACAATGACTGAAAAATGGTAAGTAATAATTTAGCAGTACAAGTTATAAATTATTATATAAGAAGGATTAAAAATTATTGCATAATTATATTGTTGGGATTTGAGTGACAATTGATAATGTAGCCATTGTTCTGAAATATCAAAAATCTTAATTTAGTACTACAATGATTTATTCTACCTCTTGCGCAATGTTATCTATGTTAACTGTTATTCAAATGTTAGGCATTTTTATTCTAAATTGTCATGAAATAGTTTGTCAGCAAAATTCCTAAGAAAAATATTTTTTGTATCTGTTCTAGTGCTTATGTCTGGCACCTACCTATGAGCTAGCCATGCAAACTGGAAAAGTGACAGAACAGATGTCAAAACACATGAAAGACATCCTAATAAAATATGCTGTTAGAGGAGAAAGAGGTAAGTATTTGTAATGGTTCACTTATAAATATGTTTATTGAAAGAGAAAGAAGTAAACCGGCAAACATTATACTTGATGGTAAGTATATGTAATCACTAAATTTTAAATGTAATTTCAGAGGAGAAAGGAATAGGCATGGTAGGGGGAAATAAGTAAAATTCTGAAAAAATTGTGGGTGGCCGGGTTTATGGCACTTTTGAATAGAATACAAATCTTGTCCTTGTGTCATGTGCCAGGTCTTTATTTTGACATGTTGGTTTACCTCTGTCCGCTCAGTGAATCTGTCGCATTCTGGCTGTCCGTCTGTCCAGGGGTTTCTATTGTGCATTTGCAGGCCGCCCCAGCAAACACGAGATGTTGATCCAATGCTGGGCTAATGTTGGCTCACTGTCTATGACGTTGCGCCAGCATTAGCCTAGTATTGGATTACTGTGTCATGTTTGGCACCACGCTGAATGTGGGCCAGCGTCACAGACGGTGGGCCAACATTAACCCAGTTTTGATCCAAAGCATCATGCCGGTACCGCCGGCATGAAGTACTGACTAGGACTGAATGGATACTGGCCAGCATCGGCGACGCTGGCCCAACATTTAACAGACATTGGATCGGTGTCGGCTTGTAATCGCCGCCAGCAGTAAGCACTTCCAGACCAGCTGCTATTGAAAGCAGCCCAGCAAAGCTATCAACCTTTATGGTTATGCTGCTGGAGGGGAGACATCTCCAGTTTTTTTGTTTACAAAAAACTAGACCCTCCTAGTTTTTACCCCTTGCCGCCGCACACACTCTTTTGGCTACTACACCAACATGGTGCAACAGATTAAATTCATAATTCATACAAACATTCAACCCCTCCCTGCACTTTTTTTTACTCAAGGTCATAGGTCAAAGGTCAAAGATTTAAAAAAAATCTTGTTAGCGAGATAACTTGAAAAATAATTATTGGATCTCTCCAATTTTTCACGTGAAGTTACCCATGAGTATGGAGATCACCTGATTAGATTTTCAGCTTTCCACCGATAATCAAAATGGCCGCCACCTGGCGACTAATTTTTTTTTTTCGATCAAATTTTTTTTTTTCATAATTCCGTTGAAACCTGTTATATATAGGTTTTCAGGGTCTGTGAGTCTGTTGGCATTCGAAAACGAGGCTATGGCGGCCATCTTATTTTTTAATTACAAAATTCCTTGTTAACGCGATAACGCGATAACTCCAATTTTTTATGTGATGCTGCTCATGAGTATGAAGATGACCTGGTTAGATTTTCAGCTTTCAACCGAAAATCAAAATGGCCGCCACCTAGCGATTAAAATATTTTTTTGTACTTTTTTTTCAGATTTCCCTCGAAACCTGGTATATATAGGTTTTGGGGGTCTGTGAGTCTATTGGCATTGTCCGTTTTAGTGTGCGACTGAAAACGAGGCTATGGTGGCCATCTTGATTTTTTAATTTAATAATTCCTTGTTAACGCGATAACTTGAAAAATAATTATTGGATCTCTCCAATTTTTTATGTGAAGTTACCCATGAGTATGGAGATGACCTGATTAGAATTTGAGCTTTCCGCCGATAATCAAAATAGCCGCCACCTGGTGACTAATTTTTTTAAAAACTTTTTTTTTCAGAATTCCCTCGAAACCTGGTATATATATAGGTTTTCGGGGTCTGCGAGTCTATTAGTATTGTCCGTTTTCATGTGAGACTGAAACGAGGCTGCGGCAGCCATTTTGGTTATATCAATTTTAATAAATCGTTCTTATTTTCAATTAATTGCCTTGAAACCTGGCATATATAAAGTCACTGCATGAGTCTAGGGGTATTTGAGTGCCTGCACGGTATTTTTATGATTGTATTCATGATGCTTACAGTGTATGTTGTCAATGCACATTAAAAAAACTGTTTTTTCGACTATACTGCCATGCAAAGCCAAAAGGCAGTACAATATCAGATACTGCCTTTTGTCGTTGCACGGCAGTATATGTGTCACTAGCAAGTAAAAGGTTATATTTGTCATTTTGTTTCAGTAAATAGAAGTCAGAAGCTTAAAGATCACATAATCATAGGTACACCTGGCACTGTGCTGGACTGGTGCTTGAAATTTAAAGTGATAGATCTGAAGAAGGTGAATGTATTTGTGCTGGATGAAGCTGATGTGATGATAGCCACACAGGGTCACCAGGATCAATCCATCAGAATCCAGAGGTAATATCAGCATCTCTACAAATGATTGGCTTCAACTTTGTGAATTAGATGACCCACAGCCACACTACACTTTCTCACGACCTCCCTTGCACATTGTAATTATTTCTTATCGTCCAACCTCACGCATTTTGATTAGACTCCCTCGACAGTTTTAATGGATTAGTCCTAATAGCCGTAGATCCATAAAAAATAGAGATAGGAAATAATCAAGGGAGGGATAATCAACAACTCATTCTATAAGTGTTATTAAATATAGACCCATTTCCCACAAACTTGATTTTGTTTATCACACAGCTACCTCTGATGTGCAAAAGTGGAGTTAATTTAATTTTATCCACCCTTAATTATGCCCACTTTTTTCAAATTATGTAAATGGCAGTTTATTTTAAGGAGCATCTTATTTAACAAATATTGCTGTCAGTTTGGTGTATGATTCTCTCTTTTGTGTACAGAAATCTGCGGAGTGACTGTCAGATGTTGCTGTTTTCAGCGACGTACGACAGCCAGGTGATGAAGTTTGCCCAGGCTGTGGTCCCCGATCCCGTCACCATCAAGCTGAAACGAGAGGAAGAGAGCCTCGACAATATCAAACAGTACTATATAGAATGTCCCAACACAAAAGACAAGTTTGATGCTCTCGCTAATATCTATGGCTCCATATCTATAGGACAGTCCATGATTTTCTGTCATGTGAGTTACTGTGACATGGCTGCAGGGAATTTAACTACCAAGATAGAACCTAAACTGATTTGTTGAGCGAATTATTAGTAGAGTTCAGATATTCAATGCAAGCTACAGAATAGTGTAGTCATTCTGGCATAAAAATCTGAACAAATTGCTAATAAAGGTTTTATGATTTATTATGGTAGATATAGGTCCCAACTAACATTTCTAAAAAGTCCCAAGAAAAATTCTCTAATTTAGAGAAATTGACTAAACCTATTTTCTGATATTCAAAACGCTAGCAAAAATCTTTTTTTTTTCATTTTGCAAATGTTAGGTATCTTACTTATGTTTTTAGATACCAAGAATGATTTAATGTTAATTTAGTGTTTTTCATAAAAAATAATTATAATGTACCAGTGATTTTATTTTTAAAAAGTATATATTTTTTTTTTAAAGTATATGAGTATATTAGACTAAATGATCGTAGCCTGGGATGTTTTTCTTTGCTAGATTTTTTGCAATGTTTGATTTCGTCAAATTATCTTCACCCATTTTGTTTATCTTGCGATATTATCCAATTGAAAGCCTTATATTTTCCCAGGCTCCACACGTGGGATCCCTTACAACAACGTCGTAAATATGAGTATACTCTGCACTACATGCATCTTGCTTACATTTGAATCTACAAATCTTTCAATTTTTAGCTCGTCCGGCCTTTAGGCCTAGATGAGCTTATACTTGTGTTGCGTCTGTCGTCTGTCCACAATTCATAAGAAATACTTCTCCTCCCTCAATTCTTATCCGATTTCAATTCTGTTTGGTTTGTTTGAAAGAGCTTGTGCCTGTGCATTAAATTTCCTCATGGATTTCAGAAATTTTGATTATTAATTGACTTATTACCTAATTAAGACTTAATTAGAGCAATCTGTCCACAATTCACAAGAAATGCTACTCCTCCCTCAATTCTTATCCGATTTCAATTCTGTTTGGTTTGTTTTAAGAAGCTTGTGTCTGAGCATTAAACTTCCTCGCAGATTTCAGAAATTGAAATTATTATTTAACTTATGACCTAGTTAAGACCTAATCAGGGCACTCTGTCCACAATTCACAAGAAATGATTCTCCCTCAATTCTTAACCGATTTTAATTCTGTTTGGTTTGTTTGAAAGAGCTTGTGCCTGTACATTAAAAGTTGTCATGGATTTCAGAAATTTTAATTATTATTTAACTTATGACCTAATTAAGACCTAATCAGGACACTCTGTCCACAATTCACAACAAATGCTTCTCCTCCCTCAATTCTTAACGGATTTCAATTCTGTTTGGTTTGTTTGAAAGACCTTGTGCCTGTGCATTCAATTTCCTTGCGGATTTCAGAAATTGTAATTATTATTCAACTTATGACCTAATTAAGACCTAATCAGGGCACAATAAATGCTTCTCCTACTTCAATTCTTATCCGATTTCAATTTTGTTTAGTTTATTTGAAAGAGCTCGTGCATCTGCATAGAACTGCCTCACGGATTTCAGAAATTTTAAATCGTAATCAACCTGCCCTATTAAGGATGAGCTTCTGTGTCAATGACACTCTGGTTGTAGTTTTCCATTAAAATAATCTGCAACTCCACGCCCATTAGCTATTAATTTAAGATCATAATCGGTGGCTGAGTTCGTGTATATCAACTTGCTCCCCGAGAACAATCATTAATGAAATGCTTTAATTGGGCAATGAATAAATCCCTAGATAAAAGCTCTAGAATGCACATCCACCAGCAAAATATGTGTTCTGAGGTTTTTCTGATGTTTTTCAGATTCAATGTCAGCTTCAAATTAATCACAAAATTTTAAAGAGTAATGCAACACTTATAGTCCAGCTTCCAGCACCATAATTCATGCGAAGTAATGGATCCCGTTTTTCATTACAGTTCAAATTTTTTTATTGGATTATCAGTATTATTCGGCTGATAATGTCAAATTCATAAGTCAACATTAAAGCAAGATTATTTAACGTCTATTTTTATCCCCCGCCCGACGAAGTGGGGGCGGGGGGTATTGGCGTCGCCTCGGATGTCCGTCCGTCCCGCGTCCGGATGTCCGCATATTGTTTTCGGAGCAGAACTCGGTAACCCGTGCATGGATTTCTTTAATTTTTGACACACACATCCCTTAGGGGGTGTAGATGTGCCTTTTGGGGTTTTTGAAATTTTACCTGCTTCATTGGCCGACCATCGGCCCTAACTAACTTTAATATGCCTGATATCTGACAAACCGTGCCATATAGCTAGACCATTACTACAAAACAAAATGTGCGTTTTCAGGTAGGGATATGCTCTGAAAATTTTCAGCTTGATCAAATTAAAAATGGCCGACTATCGGCCGTAATTAACTTTAATATGCCTGATATCTGGCAAACCGTGCTATATAGCTAGACCATTACTACAAAACAAAATGTGCGGTTTCAGGTAGGGATATGCTCTGAAAATTTTCAACTTTATCAAATTCAAAATGGCCGACTATCGGCCATAATTAACTTTAATATGCCTGATACCGGACAAACTGTGCCAGATAGTTAGATGCTCTAACCTTCAAAATTGGCATAATGTGGAAAATGATGATGATAAAAGTTATTTGTACACTTCTTTAATTTTTCTGATCCAAAAAAAATATTCATTCTGTCCAAATTTGCATAAACTCAAGATGGCAGACAAATAATAATTGTTATCAAAGTTTTTGAAACGTGCACAGGAGAAGCAAAGTGAGTCATTGTCTCAACTGTGTACAATCACCGTTTACGGCGAAGGGGCTGCTCCCCTTTCGAAAGCCCATTAATGTAGTTTCAGAGCAGCTGCGCGAAAAATGGGTCACTTTTTAGGGTAAAAAATGTTTTTTTGCTAGAGAAAAACACATAAAATTAAAATCTACCAACAAAATTCAACATTGATGATGCATTAAATATATTCACAGCATCAACCCTTGGAACAAAAATTCCATAGGATATGTACCAGTCCAATAAATACTATAAAACAAAATGTATGGTTTCAGTGAGGGATATATATATATATACCCTCTTAATTGCTAGCCTTATATTAGGCCCTACTGTTAGAGTAGGGCCTAAGCTTCATCCCGAATTTCAAAATAGTCACCCAAAACATCATGAAAATAAAATTAAATCTTACCACAAAGGATGTCATCATGAACATTAGTAATCCTAGTTGGAGATAGCAATCACATTGTAATGATTTGACTTCATTTAAATGTTCTTTATCAGCCTATTTTCGCACACGATGTTTATAAAATCATCTCAACTGCTTATATCCTCGCTCACTTTGTTAATATCATGTTTATGAGCTACACAGAAGAAAACCAAGGCCAATCAAATTCGTGATATTTGTGTCAAAAATATTCGTCCGAAAGCTCAAATTACTTTACCGGGTTTGTGTCGTCTTACCGAATCAGGTCAGACAGTCCCACCCCAGGTCCGTATGTAGGTGGCTGTATGTATGCAAGCCAAATACTATACACAGCACAGCAGCCGTTCAAACAATGCTATTTCAATCTTGGCTCAGCGTCGTGGCCCTCTACGTCACATCATTAGATCATGGCGCCAGTACATGCTTAGTGGGCACAGGCAACTTACCTAATAGTTATATTGTTCAATGGTTTAATGTCGGTAAACTCTAATCGACGCTTGCCCGACATTACTATATCATTGTTTGAACCGCTGCTGTGCAGTGTATAGGAAATGGCTTGTTTAGGCATACACCGGGGTAAAGGCATTTGAGCTCTTGGATGAATATTTATTGACACAAAAATCATGCATTTGATTGGCCTTGGGGCAATACATGTAACCATTAAATTTCCTTCTGTACACCTCATAAACAAAGTGAGCGAGGTTATAAGCAGATGAGAAATTTTATGAACATCGTGTGGGAAAACTGGGTGATAAATAACATTAATGAAGTCAAATCATTACAATATGATTGCTATCTACAACTAGGATTACTAATGTTCATGATGACATCCTTTGTGGTTAGATTTAATTTTATTTTCATGATGTTTTGGGTGACTATTTTGAAATTCGGGATGAAACCTATGGAGGAAGCTTAGGCCCTACCCTAACAGTAGGGCCTAATATTAGGCTACTTAATTGCAACTTGCTCAAACTAAAAAAATGCTGACTTGCGACCAACATTGACTTCAATATCTGTAATATACACAGAAATGTAGATAGGTGGATCATTATTGTAGAACAGAATGGGAGACTTCAGGGAAGTATGCACCCTATAAAATTTCTATCAAGCGGGCGGGGCGGGGGATTATGGTGGCCGGCTGGCCTCTTGTTGATAATAGGGAGGTTAAGGAGAGGGTTAATGAGGTCAAAATTCAGCCATTTGCCCACAGCTAGAATTTTATTGGCACATTAAATTTCTGAAATTCCTGTATATCTTATTTTGGACATGCATGTCCGAAATAAGAAATACGGGAATTTCGTCTCCATATCTAGCCTAACTGGTAAATGCGCAGCACAAAGAATAAGAATCTTTTGCAGTTATAGTCTATGGACATGTTCACATCATATGGTCATATTAAGAAGCCAAAATATAATCACACATTTTTAGCTCATCCGGCCTTTAGGCCTAAGATGAGCTTATGCCATTGTGTTGCGACTGTCGTTTGTCAACAATTCACAAGAAATGCTTCTTTTCCCTCAGTTCTTATCCGATTTCAATTTTGTTTGGTTTGTTTAGAAGAGCATGTGCCTGTGCATAAAATTTCCTCACAGATTTCACAAATGTTATTTATTAATTAACTTATGACCTAATTAACACCTATTAGGGCACTATGTCCACAATTCACATGAAATGTTTCTCCTCCCTCAACTCTGATCTGATTTCAATTTTGTTTGGTTTCTTTGAAAGAGCTTGTGCCTGTGCATAAAATTTCCTCACAGATTTGAGAAAATTTAGTTAATAATTAACTTATATAATGACCTAATTAAGACCTAATTAAGACACCTTGGCCACAAGTCACAAGACATGCTTCACCTCCCTCAATTCTTATCAGATTTCAATTTTGTTTGAAAGAGCTCGTGCCTGTGCATAAAACTTCCTCACGGATTTCAGAAATTTTAAATAATTATTACCTAATGACCTAATTAATACCTAATTAGGACACTTTGGCCACAATTCACAAGAAATGCTTCTCCTCCCTCATTTCTTCTCCGATTTCAATTTTGTTTAAAGGGCTCATGCCTGTGCATGAAACTTCCTCACGAATTTCAGATATTTTAACTACACTGTAATAATAAACTTATGACCTAATTAGGCCACTCGTTCCACAATTCACAATAATTACTTCTCCCTCAATTCTTATCCGATTCCAATTGTGTTTGATTTGTTTGGAAGAGTTTGTGCTGAGCATTAAATTTCGCGCGGATTTCAGAAATATTTTTTATTAATTAACTTATGACTTAATTAGGACCTAATTGGGGCACTCTGTCCACAATTCACAAGAATGTTTCTCTTTCCCAAATCTGATTCCAAATTTGTTTTGTTTACTTGAAGGAGCTCGTGCCTGTGTATAGAACAACCTCACGGACTTCAGAAATTTTAATTTGTAATCACCTTGCCCTTATTAAGAATGAGCTTCTGTGTCATTGACACTCTGGTTGATGATTTTAGCCTGAATGAGTCCCTTTAAGGTCAAACTGATAGCTGCAATTGAGGTCAAGTGGTGTACAAAAACAAAAGGAATCATACATAACATTCGCAAAATGGAAAAAAACCTAAATAATTCAATTATCGCCATCGATCGCGATAATAAAAAATAGTATTCGACAATTTCTCGAAATTGAACAGGAGTTTTGCTTGGGACTTTTTAGGAGTGCTAGTTGGGACCTATATCTACCATATTAAATCATGAAACCTTTGTTACCAGTTTGTCCACATTTCCTTGAATTCAGGTCCAGAATGACTACACTAGGAGTATGGTCTGTATGTGGAGTAATCTGTCAGGAATAAGGAATATGTACAACCATCCAAGAAAAATATATCTCTAAATTGATTTATCATGTTACCATGACATTAAAAGTTTTTTTTTACATGTCAAGCTCATTTACCATTACATGTAATAGTCATCATATCATGGCAGCACGAGAAGTTGAACCAATGCTGGTTTAATGCTGGGCCTGCATTACAAATGAGTGCCAGTTTTAAAACGAAGACAATGGGTCAGCATTACATCAACATTGGGTCAACATATCGAGTTCGCTGGGGAGGAAACACAATTTTAGACAACTTGTGTAGATAGTTCCAAACTAAATAAGAGAACATTCTTTAAAACTTATTTTTTGAAATGATTTTGCTTGTGACAGACAAAAAGAACAGCTGCTAGTTTAGCGGAATATATGACAAAGGAGGGACATGCTGTAGCCCTTTTGACAGGAGAGTTAGAAGTGGAGACAAGAGCAGCCGTTATTAACCGGTTCAGAGAAGGGAAAGAGAAAGTGCTGATAACCACTAATGTCTCTGCCAGAGGTTAGTACGGTAATGTATGATTACCTGACTTGTTTGAGAGGTGGACAGTTCTCCAGGCTTCAGTCATTTAAACGACGTCTCCCAAACAACTCTGTACTGCTATTTTCATTTTATTTTACATTATAAGGTTAATTAAGTTATTCTTCTTTTTCATCTCTTACTATCAAGATATCAATCCTATGTAAAAAAGAATGTAGGTGTATTCTTGTTTAAATAAGATCTCAATTGCTCAATATTAATTTAGTCAATCTTATTTAATAGCTGGTCATCTTTTAAAATTTTAAGATAGTATAATTTCTTGTAATTTCTCTTACAGCATTGCTTGTATCTGTTTATTTGTATGCCCACCATTATAAATCTTATTATCATTCCTTTATGTTTTAGGTATCGATGTTGAACAGGTGACTGTGGTTGTGAACTTTGATTTACCAGTAGATCAGCAATATAAACCTGATTGTGAAACCTACCTCCACAGAATCGGAAGAACTGGTCGCTTTGGCAAAAGTGGTCTTGCTATAAACATGGTTGATGGGAGGAAATCTTTACAGACAATGAGAGAAATTGAATCACATTTTGGTCAGAATAATTTTACTCAACGTTTTTCAAGTCATCTGGAACCCAAATCAGATAATTTAAATTATACCCACCTTATTTAGTTTTAAGCTTTTGACAGTATTCCCAACAAACAAAACACATTGACTCAATATTGGTTTATTGTTGCACATCCATCTGTGATGCTTGCCCAACAGTAAGCAAACATTGGGTGAATGTTTTGTGTTTGTCTGGCTGTTCATTTGTACAAGCCTCACTCATAAGCTAAGCCTTGTTGACCTTTTGAGCACTGATGTCCACAAAAGTAATATTTATGTGTCTTTATGAGCACTTTTATAATGAGTTTTTAAAATGAAATATGTCTCATGTCTGTGCTACAGATATTTAAAGTGACAAAAAATTAATACCAATACATGTAGTTCTAAGGACTAAACTGAGCACCATCAACCTACATTATCATATTTTGTTTATACCATTGAACAATGTCTGCTCAGATCATCGAGTTACATGTACAATATTTTTGCTGTTTCTCCCTTTCTATCTACATTGTAAGTAGAGTGCAATACTTTTGCAGTTAAGCACAAACTTGACCCGATCTGGCAAAGTGAGTCATAAATCACAGTTTTAGAAACGATGCTAGTGACATTGAAAGCCAAAATAACCTTGATTTGAGCTATTTTTAATTGATACATAAGTTTTGATTTTCATATGATTACTTTCGAATTCTAAAATGGTGCGAAATAGAAGTAAACATCAAGATTTGTAAATGTCTCAAATTAAACAAATATGAGTAGAAAATGAAGGTATGGATAGCCATAGTAAGACACAAAGTCAAGTGGGTGAAAATTTGGAGGGAAAAGGGTTAAGCGCAAACACTCCTATTGTATTAGCTTCTGCTATTGTACAATCCTCGGTAAATAAATATGTTTATACCAAAAACTTTTGACATTTTTTGTTTTCAGGTCGTCCCATTACTAAATTGGATGCAGATGACATGGAAGAGATTGAGAAGATCGGACGGTAAAACCGTCACAACAGATATTTTGAAAAGACAATTTTTGGTTGATGGAGTAAGATTGAATGCTCCATAAATACAGATAATTCGTACCATGCTCCCCTGGTAGTTATAAGGTGATATGTGTCACTTTAACAAGTGTCACTTAGCACGTTTTATTTCCTAGGTTAGGAAATGTGAACAGACAACATGGAGTATTGTTCTATAACAACCTGGTGATTCCCCACAGTTACAATTGACACAACGCACTTGGCACACAATGTTGTTGCAACGTTGTTTCAACGTCGCAACAAGGTCATGTGCCCGGTAAGAATATCTCCTACTTTATGAATGTCACAACAAACACCATACATAGAAACAGCGTTGTGTAATGGTGTCAGCCATGAGGATAAGGACTTATTTCTTTGTAAATATACATTATGACTGTCACTGATAACAATCTACTCATCATAATCTCTTATCAAAAATGTATGAACATTTCTCATTCATTAGTGGAAAAAAAGTATAGTAGTGTCTGACGACAATGTCAATCGGGCAACAATACTATTCGCTGCCGGTAATGAAAGAGTTAATTCAATTATTTCAAGACATTTTCGCTGAAAATTCTATTATCTGCTTAGCATATCAAGCTGGGTGTAAATAGTTGAGTATCTTGGGGACAGTAAAAATGCATCTGTATATCATGTTAATTGATTCTCCGTGATGTTCAAGGAACTTTCTTAAACTCAAAGAGATCCTCTTTTCTAATGTAGCTTTTCAGATACACTTGCTGCCATTTTTCGACTCATTTTCATTCACCATGAGGTGGTCTCCCACCAGACAGTTGAATCAATGTTGGTTTAATGTTGGTCCACCGTCTACGACGCTGGACCAAAGGTAAACCAAAATTGATTCAACGACTTGTGTCTGCTGGGTATGAATTTTTGCCACAATACTGTCTCCGGAGTTGAAGAAAATGACACAATTATTTTGTGATACCAAAGTGTAATAATTACATGAAATGAGAGTTTTTAACTGCCCTATATTTGTGGATTATCCCACTTTCTCTTGAATGAAATGGATTCAGAATATCTGTAACAAGGAATGCAGAGCACTAACCCTTTAAGTACTAATCACGTCTTTAGCCATATTCAGACTTCTTGTCTTTTAAACAAAAAAATTTTGAGACATAAATTAACATTATATTTGACAGATTTGCACATGTTTTCATTAAAATTATACATGATTTATTATGTAAGTAATTTTTGCACATTTAAAATTAGTGTCGCTGTAATGAGACAGAATGCCAAGTGTGTAGAAGTGTTAATTCTACACACTTGTACTTTGAGGGCTAAATGCCAACTACCAGCTACCAACCACTATTATGAGTTGATGACATTATAAATGTTAAACAGTATACGGATGTGCAGAGATCGTCATTTGAAATGTTATATTTTTATATCAGTTAAATAAAGCCTTGAGGTGTATTATCCCGGCAAAAACGAGACGGTAACACAATGTTGCCATAACCCTTTCAGCGCGGGGAACGTCTATAGACGTCAGAATCTGACGTCTACAGACTGTCCCCTCACTGAAAGAATTACAAATTTATACTGGATGTAGACCCGTAACATATGTATCCAAATGAAACGGAAAAAGGTAAATTTATGATTATTTCAAATTGAAAAACCTTTTGGTATCCATAGTTTGTACAAAAAAAAAATCAGCGTTGTATCTCATGTTGGCAAAATGTTATTTTTATTCTATTAAAGCAATACAATGGAAACAGAATAGAAATAGTTGAAATTCAAGTATTTTGATTTTGGACATTTGTAAATATGTTGAATTTAAGTTTTTTTCTAGTACATGTAACATTATGATAATGTTAAGGCTACCAAAGTAACTGCCAAATAGCCCATTGTGAAATTCGTGACTATTTTTTATTTTGTTCGAACTAC
Source organism: Flabesymbios commensalis (assembly GCA_964017125.1). Classification (NCBI taxonomy): domain Eukaryota; kingdom Metazoa; phylum Annelida; class Polychaeta; order Terebellida; family Flabelligeridae; genus Flabesymbios; species Flabesymbios commensalis. Next base: position 51,399,490 of record OZ024917.1, read on the forward strand.
TGACATAGGTTCATAATGGTGCCACCTTTGCAAACACTTTACCAATACACATAGAATATCATGACACATTCTGTAAGAAAAATATCATACAGCTTCAAATTGTGGACTGCAACGCCAAGTATTTATCATTAGTACAATAATTTGTTTATTCTACATAAACCACAATATCATCTACCACAGGCTGCGCAAAATAGGAACCGGACATGTACTTTAACACCTTGTTGAAGTTAATTTGCAGATTAAATGATAAAGACATATTTGTAATGATAAATTATCCTATTTTGATTAACTGTATAAACACCCACCTCAAACTATTTATCAATTTCAACGGCATTTTATCTGGCTTGGAATTTGCTAAATAAATGTGCAAATTCCTATTGTTTCTGTTATAATAAGACGGTTGCCATGCATAAGTTCCTTCTGTCTTTTCTACGGTACAATTATAGACAGTGATTGAGCCATGTTCTAATTGCTCCTACAATTACATTGTCATGCTCGGACTTTTAATAAAAAAATAATTTGCTTCGTTTATGTTATATATTTTTCTGCAGTCGTATGCCCTATATCTGCAACTAGCAACTCATTCTGTAGCCGTTATCAATAGGTCAAATCAATAAAACATTTTAACATTTTAAGGATAACTGGGGTATCATAGGGTATCATAGTATCATAGTCTTACTCTGGTTTGTATGTTGGTATCACAGTATTACCATGGGTAACATTTATAGGTAGGCCTGCTAGCTAGTACTGACGTCCACAATTATCACAGGAAAAAAAATTGCAAGGAGGTCAGTTGTTTGTATTGTACCAGATATAGCTCTATGAAGATTTAGAGAATAGATTCTGTGTAGGCTACACTAGATGCTGGTCCACATCCCCCGTGGCGATTTTCTGTAACAGTCGAAGAAAATAATTTCGTTAAAAATGTATGGAGATTAGGGAACCAATACATTTATGGAAAGTGTACCACACATCTGGACAGAGTATCTGTCTGTCAATGGTGGCAGACGGAGCCCGCTTAGACTGAAATATACCCCGGTACGTAATTCAATTCACTTAATATCCTAATATATCCCTAAATAAATCAATCATAATTGTCATTATCAGTCACTATGTTATATGCTGTAATATTAATCTCTTGCTGGTGTTACATATTGTTGACAACAACCAACCATGTTAATTTAAGACAATTTAAACATATTTATCACAATTGTTGTGCAATTGTTTAGCAATTGTATTCTGTTTATTTTCCGTTGAGTAATTAGGCTGGCGACATGCGTTAAAGGGATCATACATTTTTTCTGTGTATATTTACCATGTCTTATCACACAACCGAAAAGATACACCCCAAAAAGTGTTCATACAACTCTGCTAACTAATGGTCCTCAGTTGTTATGTACAAACTGGACACACGGCTTTGGTGCGACGTTCAAACAACGTCATTGATTTCGATGCAACATCGCTACAACGTCGTGTGCCCAGTGGGTATCCAGCAAAGAATATGAGCTTACATTGAACTAATGCTAATTTAGTGTTGGTTCACCGTCCACGACGCTGGTACACCATTAAATCAGCATTTGTGTTTGGTGGGACTTGACACATACTAGCCTAACTGCATAATAGCGGCCAGCAAACTTGTCTTCTGGACAAATGTATGCTCAGTTGAAATGTTCCTGCTTCGCCGGTTCAACAGTGTCATGTTGTGTCATGTGGTAATATTCTGTGAAACACAGTGACGTCACTCGGTGAAAACAAGGTTATATAAGAACCCTCCCCCATAATTCATTGTATTAAGCAGCTCGGAGAAAAAAACACACATAATTTGTTTTGGTTCCCATAATAGATAACATGCATTAGACATCCTCAGCGGTACGGAGTGCTAACAGCGAGAAATATATTGTGAGTAAAGTAATACATTTATACAGAGCCTTATGCCGCTTTAGATCGTATTCACTGTTTTTCAATCAGTATGGGATCAATCGTCAGCCGTGCTGAGCTCAATCACGGCAAAAGCTGGCTACCACAGGCCTAATACCACCTTCCTCGTCATTAAATGCCGCCATAACGTCAAAATATTGGGGAGTAAGCAATGTTGTGCTTTGGTAGCCTACTGTAATACCTATATTATGTATTTTTAGTAGAGATTGCTAGCTGTACATGTGTTAATGTATTTTATTGTCGATTAATTTCACGACAATGACGTTAAATTCGTTGAACTGAGAACATATCTAACACCATGCATGTGTCTGTTAAAAAGTACTCTTTTATTGCACTACGAACGCCGATTTTGAGATTTGTCTTTTGATGCTCAGATAAACACGGTTAAATATCTGTATTTCTGTGAGACAATGGTAGCTATCATGGCATCAGCCATTCAACACATTATAGAGTATATATGTTTATATAGGTCCACCTACCTCCCCTACTGGTTGATAAGTGGGTCATAGGGTCAGTTCGGTGACGACCCCCTTTAGCAGCACAAGTTGACCACATGCTGCAGAGGCTAGATCTGTATAGCGTGGGCCTACTTACTGTTACACTCCCTAGCAGTGTGAAATGAGGACAGTGTAACTTACTGTGCACTGCTATACATGTAGGCTATACACTGTCCCGTACCCAGCATGTTCATTGGGGAGGAGCACTGCCGCCGAAGTGGCCGTTTCTGTAGGAGGAAAATAATGCATTCTGGCGACATATATTCACACAAAATTAAGGAATCAAGCAACTGACGGCCAAAATATGAGCAAGTGCAATGAGCAGTCACTTTTGTAAACAAACCTGACACGCTCAGCTGCAGTCCTTCTGACACAACTCAAGTGCAGCTAACGTAGGTGCCGACGATAGGTGTGAAAAATAGCTGTGATAGATCAAGGCTGACCATGTGCTCGCTATGGCCCTGTTAATGTGTCGCACATTACACTGCAACTCAATGCGGAACACCTGGATTGATCGATAACACGATTGCCAAATAAGAATTTATAAGCGAATGTTGTGGATGTATTTTCATTTAAATATTATTTACTCTAGACTGCGTGTTTCTTAAAACAGATGATCACCAAATCCTACAGGTTGAAAGTAGGTCCTATTACCTGATTAACTTGGTGGTAGATTGTAGGCCATACACTGTTAATAGTTTGGTGGGACTGTAAGAATCATTTTCATGGCAGACAGGACTGAGGTGTTGATTAATTACCCAACAAACATAGATGTTATTCAATGCTGGTTTCATGCTGGAGGTTGGCCCATTGTTAAAAACGTTAACGACATAATATACAACAACTACATACATAATGGTGCTTACCACTACTTACAGTAAGAGTTCTATTAAAGACCTACACCCACACTCGCAACACGGCTGACCCGTGGCTCAACCATGTAGGCCCTACACACGTCTACCGTCTCAGCAAGCTGGTGACTGATATTTTCAATCCAGCTGACATTCTGGGTTAACAGATTGCTACACTGCCACCATTAGATGGTCAGAGACAGAACAGTGAGAATGAGTGTAACAGATTACCTGAAAAACGAGGGTGCGCGTTGATAAGGGGGAGGGGGTGCGTTTATTAGGGATAATACGTAGGTGTAGGCCTACTGCCTACTTTAGGCGTGAAAAAAGTCGAATGTTGATCTACCATCTACGAGGCTGGCCCAACTTTGATCCAACATTGGGTGGATGTCTCGTGTTTGCTGTAGTCGAGTATTCAACTCTGGGGACACCAGCTGACACACGTAGCGCAGCGGTATCGTGAGTTGACAGATATGCCATATATCAGGGCCCTATAGGCCTATATGGATCTGCATGTTGTGTCACACACGTTGCACTATTAAATCAACGTGAAATAACTGGGTTGATCAATAAATGCGATTGGCAAAATAGAAATTTAAAAACAATGTTATGGATCATGTAGGCTATTATCATTGAAATATTCAATGATTAGATCTATTCTTATTTTTGAAAATATATATCACCAAAGGCAGAGCCTACAGGATGGGCAAAAGTATGCCTATTAACTTGCGTGTAGAGTGTAGGCCAAGGCCCCTGCAAATGTTAATGGTTTGGGAACTGAGGATCTATTTTACAGCAGAGGAGACTGAGACTGTGTGAGATGCCCCTATTAATTGGCTGAACATATTTTGCAAAATTTTTGATCATAAAACTACAATGTTACAATCAATAAGCACTTTAGGCCTACAATAAAAAAGGGTGATGTCAGATATAAAGCGTTAGGCCTACATGAAAAACAATATTTTTATGCAGTCTATCGGTAAAGATGAAGAAACAGCTTATGACTTTTTGTTGACCATACCCCAACTTACTTTAAAGTTAATTTGCAAACTAGAAGGTAACTGTGACTTTTTATTATGACAGATTGATTAATTTTTTTGCTTAGGCATATGCGTTTTTTCAGCTATTTTGAATTTTGGTGGCAATTTTAGACTTAAGAATTCGGTCTTCAGAGGTCAGACTTCGGACAGACTTTGGGCATAATACTTCGGGCTTCGGACAGATTTCGGAATTCAGACTTTGGACAGACTTCGAACGGACTTCGACAGACTTTTGATTTCGGACAAACTGCGAATTTTGGACTTCAAACTTCACATACACGACTTCAGCCAGACTTTGGGCAGATTTCAAACAGACTTCGGATTTTAGGGTTTGGACTTCGGTTTTAGACTTTTTTGAGCCTCCAGTCTTTGGTTTCAGACTCAGATTTTGGACTTCAGACTTGTTTTTCGACTCCAGGTTTTGAACAGACGTAGGAAGTAGGCCCACTTCAGACATACTTCAGACAGTTTTTGGACTCCGGACAAACTTCGGACATCAGACTTCGGATTTTTGTTCTTCAGACAGACTTCATAGGCCTACATCAGACTTCGGATTGTGGACTTAAGACTTCGGATTTTGGCCTTCGAAAATACTTCGAACTTAAAACGTCAAATTTTAGATTTCGGACGGACGTACGTTGGACTGCAGACTTCAGACAGATATCGGGCAGTTTTCAGACCTTGGACATACTTCAGACAAACTTCGGACAGACTTCGGACTTCACACTCCCACTTCAGACATTGGACTTCGGACAGACTTCGAACATCAGACTTCGAATTTTAAACTTCGTATTTTTTTACGATTTTGGACTTCGGTTTCAGATTTTAGACAATAGATTTTGGACTTCGGACAGAATTCTGATTTTGAATTTCAGACTTCAGATTTACGACTTCTGACAGACTTCAGACATCAGATTTCAGACTTCAAACTTCGGACAGGCTCTGGATTTCAAGCTTTGGTCGGACTTCAGACTTAGGACTTTGAACTTCAGTCTTTGACTTCAGACTTCGGATTTTAGACTTTGAATTGACTTCGGACAGACCTCGCCTTACAGACTGCGGATTTTGAACTTCGGTCCTTGCAATATAGGCCCACTTCAGATTTCTTTGGACTTCAGACTTGAAGAGTTTAGACTTCAGACTTTGGACTTCAAACTTTAAGTTTCAGAGTTCAGTTTTAATACTTTAAATAGTAAAATATAAAATTAAAACACAATTTTCTATGACCTGATTTCTTGATTAAAACCAGCAAAACAGTTATGCAGCTTGTGAGACAACAGTTTGTGAGACAGCTGCATTTTAGCTGTCCTTAGAACACTGAACCTGAAGGTCGGCGCAAGCTCTACTTCAGTGCCGTCAGGCTCTAGTTAATTAACCTATATAATTTGCCATCTGGACTACTAAGACACAGTAGTATTCCACTTTGATACATAATGATCCTGTTGGTTGCATAATTTTAAGCAGCTAAGTGTTATGAACATTCTGATCCAAGCACAATTATTGAGACCTTAACACATTTAACATTTCCTCAACTTTACTATCACAAATTCTAATTGACTTGTTCAAGTTCACATTCCTCATATTGAAATCTATATAACCTTCCAAACGGTATTTGTAATCAATATTTAATAATTTTCTATCCAATTCTCCGTAAGCAAAGACATTTGCAGTAGATTTTTTTTACATATGAAATACGCTTGCAAAATTGAAGATGGAGCCTTTCTAGAGCAGGAGCTTCATGAAATTCCCATACATCATACTGGTAGTCACAAACTGGTACAATACTTTGATCAAACAGTTTTTAAAGGTTATGTAGATTGTGCAAATCTTCAGACAGTCTGAAAAGAGCCATATATAGTAGCCTACTAACGTTACAGTTTACAATGTTTTTGTAACATAACAAATTTATCCCTGTCACTTAAAACATTCCTAAAAAACAATACCTTTTTTACGATAACCAATGCCTCACCAAAGAAAACATGAACATATGTGGACAGCCGTCCACCTTTTCTAAGAAAACGACAGCAGATTTTTCAATATTTATATACTAGATTTCCGCTGTATGCAGTAATTAGGCAGCCCTCGCCGGAGGCGGCCTGCTTACTGTATTCCACACGGTCCGCCGCTGCAGTTATTTTTTTCAAAAAAACTACTAATCTATCAACTGTTCCCCCATAGACACATTTCACATAAACATCACATACCACCGGAAATTTTGATCACATATCATCAGCCCTTCAATTACTACGGCCACTAACGAAGAAATACGCGTTTCAGGAAAAAAATTCCATGAGATCTTCTTTTAATTTGGCAATTATGCTCAAATATGTCTGCCAATGACCTGATTAACTTTTGATAGATTTTTTTTTTAATTTGAGTAATTTTGTGATTTTTAGATAACTCAAAAAAAGCAAAATAGCTGGCCCATAAAGTTAAAACAAAATGTAAGGTCTCACACAAGGATAATCCATGACAAATTTCGCACTAATGAAATCCAAAATGACCGCCAGTCGGCCATTTTTAGCTTGGAGACAGAGTCTCCAAGTTTTTAGTTTGACTTTCAACACAAACGTCTGTCGTTAACATCGGCTTTATATCTGTTCTGCCTGTGCGAAGGCAAAAGGCATTATCTGCTCCCTGGTAAACTAGGCATTTACTGCTTCTTAACTAGCTCTTCCTGCCATAGCGCTACCAAAAGGTCGTATTTGCTAACTTGTATATCAAGTAGGCCCTATATACTTCCTTTACGCTGATGTCACTGCCTCCTTCTTGTTAGTAACAGCATGTTCAATAGACAGTATCTGCACACTTGTGAAATAAGCAGATACTTGGTTTTGCTGTGAGCAGAAGCGATCTATGTCATGCTTGTTCTAGGCGGTCAACATAATGCATTGACCCGATGTTGGTTAAATGTTGTGCCATTATTTATAACACTGTTCCAACGATAAAGTAACATTGTGTCAGTGTACCAAGTTGCCTGTGCCTCCCGCGAAAATGAGATGTTTAGCCAATGCTGTTTTACTGCTGAGCCAGAGTTGTAGATGATGGGCCAGCATTAAACTAGCAAAATTGGGTGAACATATATCGTGCTGAGGTCATTCTACTGGTAGACAAATGCTGGCCCAGTGTTGTAAACGGTGGGCCACCATTAGGCTAACATTGTGTCAATGTCTCGTGTTTGCTGCGTGGCTGTGACCAGGTGACACCAGAGAGGCTGATTCAAGTGGCCGGCAGTCTGTGGTGGAGGGGTAGCCCCCACCCACCCTCTCTCCCACAACTGACATCTAGAGGAGTGTTATGCAATATAGAAGTTAGGTCCTGGCAAAGATTTCTATCTTCAATAATATCACATTTTGTATTATTAAAAGTAGATTTTTGGCCTTGGCAGTTAAAGGCATTGTAAATTCATATAATTTATATATTTCTAGTGTGTAATACGACTGAATAACATTTTTTTTGCAATGCCCGTTCATACATCATTTAGTTATCACTGCCAATACGCTGTCGTGCAAAAGCAAACGGCAGTAACTGAGTAGGCCTACTACGAAAGTATACTGTTACTGCTGTTTGCCGAATTGTAATTGCAGTTTGTGCTCATCAAGACCATGATCTGCTTCTCCAGCGAGAGAAGTCGTTCAGCCGATGTTGGTTTGATGTTGGGCCAATGTAATAGACGTCAGGACAATATTAAAGGGACCCCTTGGGATGAGACATTTTCAATGTTGTCAATTTTGAAAATTTAACTCATATGAAGCTATATAGCCTACTAATCTGAACTAAAAATACAAAAAAGTCAAAAAACAGTTTAAGAGTACAGAAATAGAGTGAAATAGTTATATTTCCAGGTCGTATATTGCCATGTAAACAAAACAAGTCAGCAATATACAGCACTTCACATGGCATATTCCCACGTCTTGGCTGAGGAGATGAAAGCAATCGCCGCTAATTGGTGTCTGATTGGTGTCTTATAGTCAGGGCATGAGGTGATACACCTGCAACACTGATTGTCTGCCCAACGCTGGGCCGACGGCATCAACATGTGGCCCAGTGTTGTAGGAACATTCAATCGTCCTTCAGCATGTGTTTAGGTATACAAAAAGTTTGTTTGGGTTTTAAGCGGTTTCATAGAAATATTAATAAGAAATATTTTTAAAAATCTGAAAACTCTGAAAAAAATAAAATCATGATCTGGGGGATACACTACTTCACTACAAAACTAAAAACGATAATTGATGTCATCCCAAGGGGCTGCTTTAAATATACATTGTGGAGTGCCTGCCGTTTCTGCAGTGGTGACTGACCAGGTGACGACGCACTCAGTCCTGTTGATGTCATCACAGGATGTGTTGATGTTCTCGTAGCTCTACCTATATTGCCGGTTAGTAACGCGGTTTATCACTGGAAATATGTTTGGTAAAATAGCTAAAAAATCTAAACTTAAGGTGCGGTTTATAACCAGACATTCTGTGTGAGCCATGACGATTTCAGGTGGTCTGGCAACCGACTGACAGACATGGTAGGTCTATAGTCACCTGCGTTGGTGTGAGCTTTGAAGCTTGACTATGAAGTCAATTAACCATCTGTGTCCCAATGTGAATAATAATAATATGGACTATATGCAAGCAAATTAAACTAATGTAAATCATGTAAATTGAAACATACTTGTCGGCTGAAAGCAGAAATAATTAGTTCAAAATGTTAATGAAATTTCACGATGGTAGCTGATTTTAAACGTCACATGTAATAGAAATATCACGGTATTGTTATTGTCCATAGGGCTGAGATCGTCGTCATACCCTGATAACAGTCTAATTGGAGCTGTAGAACTACAAAGCGAAGGGCGTCGATAGTGCCGTGGAAAGCTAACAGGCATTAACTGTTCACTTGTGATCACTTGTAGTTACTGCCTTTTGGCTTTGTAAGACGTTATACTACTACAGTTGTCCACCAGGTGCTGTTCTCTTGGTAGACACAACCGGTAGTCCAGCAGATTTGTGACAAAAAGGCTCAGCTAGTGATAAAAATACCACAATTTGCATATTGATAGTTCATTATACACCAAAACATATTAGCTATGGACCCAATCTCAATTTTCCTTTTTTCAGAATTGGCGGCCATTTTCCAATATGGCCGCCTAATTTGTCAATTTTGACAGTAGTTCTGGTCTTGTGGTATCAATATTGGAATACAAATCTAAGAAATCAGTCCTATGAGCCCATAAAATCAAAGTAGTTATGTCATAAATTAGTTAGAATTAAAAATATATCACCAAATTACGTTTAGGTAATGAAAATGCCTTCAAAATAGTTGCCGCGGAGACGCAATATTTATCGGTTAGCTTTAAAAGTAAAAAAGTCACACAAATTTATAACTACAGTGAAACATTTAGTTAAAAAAAAATATTTGTATTATTTCTATCTATATTATTTCTATCTATTTTATCATTTCTATGATATTCAGTCTAAAAAATTTATTGAAGACTCAGTTTTAAAAACTACCCCTGAGACTTAAAGAAAAAAAGAAAGGAATACTTGCTGAGAATATTCATGAAATGTTTTCACTGCACGAGGTCTTAGCATATTGACAATTACAGCTCCATCTAACAGTAACATATCAATATCTGGTCTGTCATTTTGTGAAGGAGACACTTTCTCTAAGCATTATAATATATCTAATTTTGCTCATGTACGTATGTCACCATAGGTCGAGAGTGATGGAGAGAAATCTTGGTTTTCGTGACTGAAGAAAGTATCCAAATTACCGTCATGAACTTGACAAGACACATACAGTAGACAGAACAGTGACACATTCTGTATTTTTAACTACAAAAATTACCCTTCTTGAAGTCAGCAACTATATCAGGATGACACTCTTCGAGCAACATTATGTCGCATATATGCATAGGCAACCAGCGAGCATAATTAGGGTGATCAAGAGCGAACATCAAAGGAGCTATCTTCTGCAGTACTTGGATGTACAAGTGAACGTCCTCTTCTCTTAATGATCTGACGAACACAAGAACTAATAACTGAATCTCGAGTGTCAGACTCCAGAATTTAAATTGTGGATTTTCATCTTCTTTCAGTTGTCTCCACTCGTCAAAATTATCAGTAAGATCATTATGTTCTTCAACATATGATAAGAGTGTAAAGTGCTGCAGCTGTGACCTGCTGTGCATGTCTTGTTCTGGATGCATGCGACGCCTTTAAAAAATAATCAGCCTTTCCAGGAGTTGATATGTCATATTGAACAAGAGCTGCTGTCCATCCACTGTTGTCCAACCATTTTCCAAGTGCTTTCCAGGCTGCCATTTCTATATGAAGCCCGCCGAGCATAATAACATATACATCCTCTCCATAACTGTCAGGACTGATCCACTGTATTTGCTTCGCTATGGCAAACAATGGCTGATCACATGCCATGACCGGGGTTTGTCCAGGGCTTAAGTACTGTACATCCATTTATTGACGGGACATGGCTGGTGATGTAGCTTGCTCTTCAAACATAGGAAGCAATGATGAAATAGCAAGGTTTAATTCACTGGTGCTCTTCTCGCGATGTGCATGGAAGGCAGACCATAATAGATTCATATAATCTGAATCATTTTCTGGGCAGAATTCATGTACTTGATTCAGCCATCTGAAATAAATATATACCACCTAAGAATAGCCTAATATAACCAACAGAGCGCCTACATAAATGCATAATGCATGGAAAATTATCGTTCCTCTTTAATACATGTGTTCCTTCTGCATTGCTGATACAGCTTGATCGCCATGACTGATTAGAGCACTATTATTAGTCTGTGGAACTTTGGCTTTATTCCTGGGCAGAACCAGTTATGGAACATTTGTGTACTCTTCTGGAAGTGGCGCTTTCCTTGGTGAGACGAGCAAACATGTGATTCAATTATCCTTGCCTCGCCGGGATTTGTGTGGCATGGATGCTGGGATAAAGATATTGCTGTTCCATGAAGAGCTCCAAGGTATGTGTTTGATGATGGGTTATGATCTATATTATCATATGCAGCTGCTGTAAAAACTCCATATTGGAGTTGACCAAGCTATGTTTGCGGGTTTCACCATGTAGCAACAGCCCCACATATATTGGAAGAGGTGGCTCTCTCATGGTGTTCTGGATGTTCCTGTTGCTTGCTTGCGATGACGAAAATTGCTGTTATAGAAAATACACTGAGCGACTCTAAAAACGGCTTCAAGCTCAAATGAATTATCTGTCTGTGTTTGAATGTTTGATCCTCCTAGTATCATTCCCACTAATGATCCTAAAGATTGAGAGGTGCTTTCCTGCTGCTCCATGTTACAGTTTCTAACGTTTCCAGCTAAATTCATGGTAGAAACCAAGTGAATTTCTCCAGAACTTTATTCACAGAAAAAACAACTTTCCTTAGATATATTATTTGAAGTACAACTCTGCCTTGTTGCCTTCTTGGTGTCAGAAGTGGTGTAAATGTCGCTGCTTTTCCGTTTTTGTGATTTAGTCTGTATTTACTGAACCTATTTCTGCAATTCTTATGCCATTTGGCTTGATTATCAACAAGTGTTGGTGCTATTCCTTTGCCTTCGTCCAAAAATGCCATATTCAATGGCATTGGTGGAGACCCTATCTTGTGAAATTCTTGAATTGCTGAAGTTGCTTTTTCATATGTCATTAGTGCATATATATCCTAACGCTTTGTCCCCAAAGGCCACTGCAGAGCCCCGTCGTATTATCTTGACAGATACACTTATCCCAATCCACAGATCCATTGATTGTGACGTTTGTGGCTGGTCCACAGACATTTCTGTCAAGCGTTTCTTTGACATGATGCAATAGCATACCATACACAAGCCAAGACTATGCACTTACTGAAATTAATTTCACTACAACTTTATATTTAGCACATTTCGCACTCAGTTATGCACGTTGGGCCAACATTACAACACGATTGTTTCAAAAATAATGTAGTTATTAATGAGGAATTAATGAGAAATTTTGCAGGAGAAATACTTGATGTAAAAAATTTGTATTTATTTTCAAAGTTGGTTGAATATATAAAAAAAAGCCAAAAGGCAGTTACTGCCTTTTTGCCAATCGAAGCTAAAAATGGCGGTCATCTTGGATTGCACAATGTTTTATCAATGATTTATTTAAATTGTATTATTGTTTATTTAAATAGATCTATTCTAAGGTGAATTACGGTCAAACAAAGTGTGTCTATTACAGCAGATAATATTGTTTTAATAATTATTAAAATATCATTATTTTTTATTGAATTAATCGCCATTTTGAAAATAGGGGCCATCTTGGATTCCACCAATTTGACCATTTGTCTACATGTATTTGTATATGTCCCTGTGCAGCATAAATTTTATACATTCAATTTCAAATTATTTTTTAATGATCACAATATGATTTTGTGATTTTTTTTTCAAATTTGGTCGCCATCTTGAAAATGACGGCCATCTTGGATTTGTTCAACTTGGGTCCATAGCTAATTTCAAAGAGTATTATCTCAGCTACCTTTCTGGAAATGCTGGTGCTTTTATCACTAACTGAGCCTTTCGTCTGACTTTCGTCACAAATCTGCTGGACTACGGCGGATATTGGGTTTAACCTTCATAACCCCCTCGATCCCCTCGAACCATCACCCACAACCCTCGACCCACAAGTCCCTCGACCCACAACCCCTCGACCCACAACCCCCTCCACCCACAACAACAACAACATATTTTTTATCCCATTAGATGGTAACCAAATAGCTGGCAAGGTCGCCAGTCACAGCCCGAAAATGGGCCTAAATCGAGGAGTTCCCACGCTCAAAAGTTCCCACGTCCCGAGAACTTCAAGGCACCATGCAAATGAGACCCACTGCAGGCAGTTAAATCAATTATATAATTATTGTCAACAAAACTATTCAATCACCGGGGGGGGGGGGTTAGAGGGGAGAGGCTGGATTACTTGTCCCGGCATAATTTCAACAGTAGGGCTCGTTGACGCGTGGAGAAAAATGAATAGGCCAGCTAGTCCAGTTCTTGAAATATATTATTTATTTCATAAAGAGCTTGTCCGAGGTTTGATTTTAAAATAGTATTTTACTTCTCCCCCTCCCCCCCCCCCCCGCCGATTGAATGGAGCATGACCCTCTACAAATGTAGGCCTACCTTTAGGCCTATTCTGTGAAACACAGTGACGTCACCGGAATTCCTTTTAAATGGCTACTCGGTGAAAACAATGCTACACACGACCCCCTCCCCGATACTTCATTGTATCAGCTACAAGTAGCTCGGTGAGTTTGTGCTTTATAGATTATGACCCCAGTGTCACCGTCGGGAACATGGGTGCTGTATCCGGCATCAAAGCCAACAAACGCGCTGACACGGAAAATTCACCCAATGTTGTCTCAATACTGGGCAAGCATCTCCACAGCTGGCACAACATTGTCTGCACAGGGACGCTTTGACTTGTAAACGCGGCACGCATATATGAATAGGATATAGGTCTACCGACAGAGAATGTATTATGACCTATTCATTAATATAGGGCCTAATATCAAAAACACAAATTAGGCCTATGTTATGAATAAAAAGGGTCCACCAAAAGGCCTTACACGATTATACACTAAACCTAAATCACCCATTTTCAACTCTGGTCGAGGGGGTAATTCGGAATGATTGTGGGTCGAGGGGGTTGTGGGTCGAGGGGTTGTGGGTTGAGGGTCGAGGGGATTATAAAGGTAACTCCGATATTGACTTGATGTTAGATTAATACAGTTGGGCTAGCGTCGTTTATGCGCATCTAACATTTATGCAATGACGTTGAGCCGAACTTGTATGATACAAATTATGTTTTGTGTTTGCTGGGAAACTGATTTTTCGGCTATATAGACAATCAACAAAAGAATTAAAATATATGAAAGCCAAAATCAAATATAGTAACAATACATTTGAGACCCGCCACGCGAGAAGGTACCTCCCCACGGCTTTATTCAAATTATTTATGACGTCATTTAAAATTTAATTTTAATTATTACATGACTAAATTTAAAATATTACAAATCATATGAAACAAAAACTAATAAAGATTTTTTTTAAAATTCGTCCAATTATTGAGACAGGAACAACACGGCTATCGAATCAATTGAAAAAAATCAATTTTGAAAAAAATGAGCTTATGGCCCTTTTCGCGTGGCGGGTAACATTTATTAATCATGCTGATTAAACTGTTAAGTGTTGAATGATCGCGATTAAAACATATTTTCGACGTCACAGGTGTAATATATGACGATATTTTGATCCCCTGTAGGACTGAGAGTGTCAGAATAAATAGACTAATCAGCGTAGTCTATTGATAGTATTGATGCTGACACTCTCAGTCCTACAGGGGATCATACCGGCGTCGATAGTGTTATAACACATCAGACCAACAAACACGTGTCATATCGCCAATATACTGGTTAAATGTTGATCCACCGTCTGCAACGCTGGACCAACATTAAACTAACAGGAAGCACACTTCTCGTGTATTTGTCGGGAGGTGCCCAGCAAACACGACACATCGACCCAGTAGCCTACTTTTCCGACAACCGTTTTACAAGATCATTTTAATATGTCTACTGCATTGTCTGTAATCTATTAATGATAAAAAAAACAGATTTGATGATTTTTTAATTATTTTTTATCTGTACATTTCAAAAAAGTGTACATGGTGAGTGATGAAACTAAGTTACACATCACATCAATAGATCGAGACATATGCATGATATGCCACAGAAGCTGACATTAATAGAAAGAGACCTTGTGAGGCCTACAACGCTGTTTCAATGCCATCATTTAAACAGGGTCGGTTTCACGTTGCGGGATCCCCCCTTAACAGCACCCCCTAAAATTAAGTAGCCTGTGAACCCTGGCCCTCTCATATACACAATAATCCTGCCAAAAATATGTCCTGGTTGTTCTACTGTCTCAGAGGTTGGCCACTAAACCAACACTAAACCAACAATGGCAAATGTACGGTATGGTGTAGTACGGTATAGCTCCTATTGTAGGCCCTACCTGTTATCCATATATCTCTATGGTGTTAGGCTGTTAGCTGTGTAAGCCTAGTTTTATGGGCATGGACCTAACGTTAGTGGCAGTAAAAATCAGTGAGAGTGGCTATGGATATAATATAAAAATAAAAAATCATATAGGCCCACCACTAGAAATATAGGCCCATGTATAATTATGTGTCTTGTTTTGTAGGCCCCCTATTCCTTTACAAAAAAATATAATTCATGAAATTATACATGAAATTGAAATATTTTCAATTTATATATTTTTTCAACAAATTAAATAGGTAAAATATATTCTAGATATCCCCAGAAAGCACCAAAGACACCTTATATATAAAAAAAAATTATTGGGACTCCAAACCCCCCTACTTTGTGTTTGCCCATAGCGGTGCGTAATTTGCGCTCTCAAATTTTCATATTATTCTCAAAAGCCACCACGCTTACATTTATTTCTGGGGGAAACCCTGATATATATTTATCACCTATAAGGGATAGCAATGACATGACCAATATTTTATACACATTTAATATGTTGTGTGAAATACAATATGAAAAATGTTAGGCCAGAGCTCCAGACGGTAAACCAACATTAAATAAACATTGTGGTTCAGTGTCTCGTGAACTTTTGTTTATTTACATTATTTGGTAGTATCAAGAACATATGAAGTTCTTAGCAATAATATGTACTATTTTAGCCAAATGTTTCGCTTGAATAAAAGACTGGGATCGCGTTATAAGTAGATCGTGCTATAGCGGGACGAGCGTTCTACCGCTAATGGTGGTAGATGCTATGTGCTAGATATAACACTGTATTTATTAGAAATGATCGGAATAAATAATAAATTGGAAATATACAATGCAAGTTATTTAGTCTCATGTATATCTAGTTGAACGCAATTTAATACTTTTGGCTACTCGCGAGATATGGTGACATATATGTTTAGTTAACAGGTTGAAGTGCGACTTCAGGCGTGAATGAAAGGTGTAAGGGATCTACACCAACCCTGTGAATGCTATGGGATCACACAAAGCGTGATTAGGCTAGACGTTTTTATAACAAATACACTCTTCTGTTTCATGCAAAAAATGAGGTGTATATAATTTTTCAAACTAAGCCAGCACTGGCCCAAATTGAAAATGTTATGCCAGCGTTGACGCAACAATTAGAAAACTGTTTATCATGTATGAAATGAATGTAGACTATATAACTGATCATTCCAGTATGCATGGAAGAAACCTCGCGATATCTCATGGCATCAAGGTGTTATGCCAGATAGGGACGGGCTAAGCTCTCCTCCCACCAATCAACGCTTTCGAACAGTTTGATTGACAGGTATTATGAAAGGGTGGGGTTATATGGTATATTCACGAGGTCTTGAGATTCAACGAGATTTGCTAGAATTATACTGTTTCCCACATATTGTACATGATTCTTGAGGTCACAATAAATGTATAGTATCCCAGCAAACACAAAACATTTGTATAACTTTCGTACAATGTTGGACCAACGTCAAAGATGTTGGGCCATTGTTCAAATGTTTTGCAAAATATACCGCGGTATAGGCCTAACAGTATCCTCAAAACTCAGAATCATTTATTCACCTCTTTAATACCATGGTAACTTGATCACCATTTTCCGCCGTATAACATATATAGAGCGGTTACAGAATTGTTACTTATTATTTCATTTTGAACTGTAGCAGTCAGGATCCTACGGGTTGTCGGTGGTGGCACCTGCGAACAGTGTGGATGGGTGGGAAGGGGTGCAATGATTACTGCATGCATAGGTGCCTGGTCAGCACACCGTCACGTGAACGTAAATGGGCGCTGTTTTAACCAGACTGGCATGATTAAGAATAAAAAAAATACGCACTATTAGTTAGGAGTCTAATTTTACCCTAAAAAAACGGGGTTATAACCAATATCGCGGTGTAACGATTTGCACTAAACCGGGATTCTACTGTATGTAACAACAATGCCAAAAGGGTTCGTCTCCTGCTCTGGCATTCAAGTTTTAAAGAACAAAAGGTTTCCTCCCTGCTCAATCGTAAAGATTGAAAATCGTGGGCAGCCTCTGTGACCGAGAGTTAACGTGCTTGGCCGCAGACCACCAGGGCTCAATTTCGCATCCTGTGTCTGGTGGGCAGTGTCACCCCATTCATATCACAATTCTCAGGAGGTTCTCCTGGCCCAGTTTAGCCTATATGTGCACAAATGTGACGTAAAAACCCTTTCATTTAATTTCATTACATTTGATACAGCCAACTAACACCTGACTCGACGTTGGCCTGATAACATTACAGTAACATTTCAGCAAAGACCGTGGAGAAAGCCTTCATGGGTCTTTATCTTTGGGTTGATCTACTGTGTGTATTTTGATTCCCGTAATTTGCATTACATAAGAGGGTGTAGTAAAGGTGCATTACGTCTACATTGATAATAATGGAATGGGGCTGAGCTGTAGATTTCACGGCTGAGTAAGAAACATTAAAAGTTGATATTTTACAACTCTGTGACGATTTTGTTAGGCCTATAAAGACAGAAGAATTAAAATTGAAGAATGAAGACTTCGTGAAAATTTCTGGCTACTTTTGTAATAATATTAACATTGTAGTCCTGTAAAAATGATTTTTTTGTCAAGCATTTTTCATTATGTGCAGTAGGCCTACTTCAGAATGTGTGTAAAATCAGCAAAATGTATGATGGGAATCGAACAGATAATATAAATCCCAATGATTGATAAGATATAAATATATACTACCGGCCTATACATATTTTATTTTCATGATATTGCATTTTAGAGCTTAGATATACATTCTCTGACACATCTGTAGCTGATATTTTGCAATGCTGTTGATAAGCGTCAAGGCCCCTGGTCCTCTTGTTAATTGTTTTTTCTCATTATCTTAGAAATCTTGCATGGTAGCTGATTCATCAACTTCTGCTTCTTCATACCTCACATAGCCATCACATACCACCAGGGAATTTTTGTGACATTTTAATTCCCTTATAATCAACCCTTTAATTACTGGGGCCACTAACACAGAAATACTCGTTAGCGCATTTCAGGAAAAAGTTCCGGTCACATATTCTTTTAATTTTGCAAATATGCACAGCAGTGTCAGCCAATGACCTGAATAACTTTTGGAAGCAAACGATTTTGAATCGGCCGAAATTAAATCTTGGAGGTTATTTAAAAAAAAATATGTTATCTCGGAACTCTTGTATAATAACTAAGGCGGTAATAGCAAATAAATCTTGAGAAAGTTTGCTGATCTATATTAAATTTGAAATGGCCGACTGGCAGTAAGGGAGGGATGTTTTCGTGCTCGTTTCCGAACAACTCTTTCTGTTCACGTGACCGAGAGGTAGCGTGCTCGGCCTCAGACCGCCAGGGCTCGAATTTCGAATCATGTGTCTGGAGGACAGTGTCATCTCAATCATCTCACCATCCTCAGGAGGTTCTCCTGGCCCAGTTTAGCCTATATGTGCACAAAGTTGGCCTAAAGCCCGATTCATTTCATTTCATTTTTTTCTGTTCAATATCACCCAAGAAGAAATTAAACAAGAAAGGCGATATACATTTTCTCCTTGACGTACACCTAAATTACATTAAAAATTGTTGCCAAATACGCCATTATAGGCCTACTTGACTTTAGAAGTTATTTTACAATAGGCCTATACATATTTTTGCTGACATAAATTGGATTTCACAGGGGGGGGGGGGTCAAGAGGTAAAATATGGGGAATCCCCGGAAAATTTTAAAAATCTGTCCCCCCTTGTGCACGCTCGTGGATGCCTTTTTTAAGTCAATGAATGTTATAATGTGAACTAATCGCCGGCCGGCGCCCCCTAGTTTTGAAATAAGTATTGAAAAAATAGATTGCAACATAAAAACATTGTCCACTGTCGAGCGGGATTAACAAAAACCTGACATCTATGATATTATTAAACGTATGGCCTCAATTGTATGACACTGGCATTAGTGGAGTAGATATGTAACAAATTTTGGTCGAGTTGTGCACTTCCGGAAAGAAGCACCAAAATTTGTCGTAAAGGGTTTTAAGGTATGCTGATTCCGAAAATTGCGGGAACCACGATGGCATTCCCTTGGTTCCTGCTCAAAATGCAAATTCAAAATGGCCGCCATAAAAAAATGATTTTATCATATCTCTACTTGATGTAGCCCTATTTACACAATATTAGTGTCTAAATATATGTTTTTGGGGTCATAGAATGTGATAAAATAACTAACAAATTCATTTGAGTTGAAGAAAACAACATAACCAATACATATCATTCAATTGTCGTTTTAAAACAATCAATAACTTACACCACTCCGTACAGGTCGTCGTAATCTGGTAGTGGGTGATTCCGAAGAGAAGGTAAACACACTGGGGGACAGAAGCGTGGATTGTCTGTATCCACGCTTCTGTCCCCCAGTGGGTAAACACACATGGGTTGGGATGCATGCGAGAATTAAGTAAGCTACCTGTCTTGTCAGGTAAAAAGAATAATACATTTGCTCAATATATATACCAGATTCAGAAACTATCACAATAGTATTCATTTCAGTGTCATATGACAAGGTACTACAAGCCGATACTACAAGTTTCTACAGATGAAGCCAATCGTATAACCACGAAGGCATTGTGTGTTATATATCGCTTAATGGTAACCTGTTTTATACTGGAGATCTAGACAATATAGATCACAATCCATCTTGTACCTCCTGTAGTGCGTTTGTGGATTTGTATTAACCCTTTAACCGCCGGTGCCGCATATATTCGGGTTTTCATGTTTTATTAGCACATTAAGCACCACCTTTTAAACATGTTAAAGATAAAATGTGACATCAATCAGCAATATTTGAAAACAGTTGACCTCCATTTTGTCAAATCTGAGTAATTTTCACTCACTTGAAGTTGTGGATCGCGTCAGCGAGACACAACTTCAAGTGGGTGAAAATTCAGATTGAATAATTTGGCGGTCAAAGGGTTAAATCCCTATTCGCACCTTTGTCGTGTAGGACTAGTGCTTTTGTGGATAATTGTATTAAATTCTTCTCAGCACCCATGTCGCATTTCTGCACCATTTCTTCTGTTATATTTTAAATACATTTTTTGAATAAAAAATGTTATAATCCATCTTAATAAAGACCTTCTTGGCTTTAATTTGACTAATTATATAGCCCTATATGGGGATTTTATGACGGCAGCAATTCCGTATGAAGGTTAACAAGTGAGACATTTGGGGGCCAGGAGGAATAGGCCTGAATCTGTCCATAAAATGCCAAAATAGACACCACAAAAGATGACGGCAGATACATTTTAATAACAGACATTAGTAACTTAAAAATACAGATTTAAGAACACTATGGTTGTACAACTCTAGTCTGAACATCATTCTTATATGGGAAGGTGAACAACCTGAAAAGTGAGAAAGAGACATATGCATTGTACATAATAAAGGAATGTACGATACACAACGAACTTTTGACGGTACAATTACAAAATTATTTGAAACGACTACACACTTATACCAGAGCACTTCTCAGCACACATAAAACATTTGTATAACATTTATACAACGTCGGCCCAACGTCTTCGACGTTGGACCAACATTGTATAAATGTTATACAAATGTTTTGTGTTTGCTGGGTTATACTATACTTTAGTAAATTAATGCTTGCTGTGTTTCAATAGTCTCGCAACAATTATACATCATATAGCCGATATTTACACGTTTATTGTGGCGCTCAGTAGGCCTATATATCTACACTATTGTATCATTAACCCTGACAACGCTGGACACGTTGGTATAAACCATGGAGACGAAAGGGGGTTTTCAATTTGAAATCATAATAAAATGTCTCAGTCGGATTTTTCCGCTGCATTTTAATACCAATGTTATGGCTGACAGCCATTATAATTTGTTTAATTCTTTCAGTGTGTAGACTGTGTTTAGACGTCAGATTCTGGCGTCTAAACCCGACTGCGCTGAAAAGGTTATGCTAATTACACACAATTTCAGTTATTTTGAATACTTTTTCAACAGCACAACTAAAAACCAAAGTAAAAAATCGGAAAGGTAATCACTTGTTGCTCGTAACGGAAATGCAAATTATATTCGTATTTGAGAGACGCTAATTTTAAAAAGCAGCCACAGCGTTAGGATAATTTTGGTTCTCTGGTGCGACATACATGTATTTGTGAATTTATGTGGATGTTTCATACTATACATCTTGTGCTGGCCTTCATTATAAGTGCTATATTTTTTGCATAAAGGAGTCAAGTACTTAATTGAACATTTAGGCCACATCCTTTATTTTACAAATTTTGTGCTGGTAATATTAGACTTTTATTTTTGACAGTTTCTCTAGTTTTCGATGTATTTTCCACCCAACAATTTATTTGTTTCTGTTTCAAGCAACAGCTAGTATCATAACTTACAGCCCAAGACTACCAGACCCGGCGAAATCAATGGTCGGATTCTGTTCAAATTTGCTGTCATTCACTGTATATCGCATATTTTCACTCCGTGCACGCTGTTATATATATACAACCCGAAATCAGTTCAGTTTAACAGTTTTACCGCAGGCGCATTTTAATGTTCTCTCTGGAGGGCGTTCGATATCCCCCCGCAAATTCAACCAGAAATCTTCTCTTTCTTGTGGATGCTGAGGCCATATCCTGTATGTTGTTTTCCTGAGTAGAGTTCTCATAGTGTTTGGCATCCCGCTCCGGTACAACTCATCTAGATCATCCATGATCACCGGCAGAATGAGGTCTTCACCTCGTGTCAAGCTTTCCATACTTGCCATCTCAAATTCAAAATCACACCATTCGCTATTTATAAACTCATTCGACAGTAAAATCACAATTTTTCTACTGTTTTGTGTGGCGTTAATAATGTTGTTCGTGATGACCTTTCCGCCTGCAAAATCTCTGAAGTGAAGACAAAGCTTTAGAGGATTGTCCCCTTCTTCCAACTGTGGAATAATTTGATCGCGAACGAAATCATATTCAGAATCGGTGTAAGCTATAAAGGCGTCATACATAAACGGCTCCTGGGTGTGGTTTATTTCTTGGAATCGCTTCCGCTCCCATATCAGTTTATAGAACAAGTATTTGATTTCAAATCGATGCCTGAATGCACACACAGAGATGGCTAGAGTTACAATGAGAACACTAAAGGCAGACACAGAAGCTATCAACCACATGGTAGCATGGCACTCCAATGCCAGATGTGGCAGAATAACACTGCGCAGCGATGACAGAGATACTAAGCTACCATTAAACATACATGTGATCATATCCTCATACACAAACTCTAGCTTTCTCTTACTGGCATTCATCCACTCTAAAAAATGCAGGTTGTCACAAGAACAGACCAATGGATTGCCATATATATGTAACTTAAGTTTGGCACAATTTGGGAAATTCACCAGAGTGTCCAACTGGTTTCTTGCCTGCAAATCGAGTTGGGTGAATAAGTTTCGAGACAGATCTAGAACTGTGAGGTTGTTCATATGATTCATATTGAATTTTATAAACTGCAAAGAGTTGCCACTCAAGTTCAGGTGCTGCAGCTGACTTTGGGCTTTGAAAATATGAAAGGGCAACGACTTAATCTGGTTTACTGATAAGTCGAGCTCAACCAGGTGTATAAAATGAGCAAATACAGTGCCATTGTCATCTGTTTGTAATTGCTCACCTAAGCGGTTGTGCGAGAGAAGTAACTTATCAAATATTCCTCCAGACACAGCCGCAGCTTCAGGATCTACATAGTAACACATGTTGCTGCTCAGATCGATAGTCAACATACCCGGCGGGGGATGAGCAAATATAATTGGACCAATTAAACGATTAATTCCGTTCTCAGCATAGTTGATATAGCGCACGGAGGTTTGGCCTAAGAAAATAGTTTTCGGCATGAAGTTCACATCCACGGATAGCGATCCGGCCAAGTTGACATATTCTACTTTATGTGGAAGCCCAATGTAAAGGGGCATATCATCAGGTAAAGGTTGTAAGTTGTGAGAACACCTGTCGTCAAGGATTTGTTTGAACGCATTTGTGATGGGAATGTCAATAGCAACATTCGTTTTCAGTGTATTGACTTTATTCTGTTCAATTCTGTGCTCATAATCCGTATTGTGCTTTGAACGCAACCAGTGGTGTACCGAATTTGCATGTTCTGACAGACGTCTGTTCTGATAGTTAGCATTAATCTCCACTAACTCATTCATGTAGTAAAAATCACACATCAGCAACCGTACCTGTACAATACGATTATATGCAATTGATAAATATTTCAGATTTTTAACGTAATTTCTAAATTCTGCATGAATAGTTACTATATTGTTTCCGTCAAGAATTATCGTTTCCAGTTTTGTTTTCTCCAAGCCGTGGTAAAAATATTCTTCCACTTTTATTATATCTCTGTCGAATGGAGCAGCCCTGGTTAAATCAAGCGACTTTATGCTTGTGAACTGTAATCCATACCAGGATTTTGAAGCATTAGGAAAACCAAGATTTGGGTTGAAACTCAGAACCAACAGAGTGAGTTGTGACAAATGACCAAATGACATTTTGTCCACATCAGTTAAATGTCCACCCTGAATTCTTAGTTCCTTCAGTGATGAATTTCTGAAAATTTCTAGTGTTTTATTTGTGACGTACATGATTTTTCCAGTTATATTCAGTGTCTGTAGCTGTTTAAGGTGACCAAACCCCGGCCCGAATGTAGCATTTGGAGGACCATCGATGCTGAGGTGCTGTAGATGTGGAAGGTTCTCAAACAAGGCATCATTATAGTCTGTGGATTTATTATTATCATTTCCACCTATGCCTAGTACCTCAATGTTAGCTATAGGCAGAAATACAGCCTGATCTAAAATCGTACAATTTATAATGTTGTTGTTTAATATTAGTTCTTTTAATCTGACTAAACCAGAGAAACTTTCATTGTAAAGTGTAGATATCTGATTGAAAGATATATCCAAGTGTGCCAAATATTCACAGCCCCAGAATGCATATCTCGGAACTTCTGCTATGTCATTACCAGATAATAGAAGCTGAGCAGTGCCTTGTGGAAGGACGCTAGGTATTTTTTGTAGGCGTAGATTTCTACAGTCTATTGATATTGATCCAGGAAGGTAGTTGAATTTTCTACATCCTGTTGGTAGGCCTATCCCATTACCTGTAAATATAAAACCGACCGTCAATCAAACTACTTCCCTTCAGTTAACATAGGAAGACTTACTTAGCATGTTTGAAGAGGTAAAACAACTATGTCGATTTTCAGAATTTATTTAATATGAAGTAGAGAAGTCTTTTGGTCACGATATAGATATTCAATTTTTTTAATTCTAAACGTTCTCTTAATTTTTGAACACAAATCGGTTTTAGTACTCTTAACATGTTAACACGAGGTCAGACATCAGCCTATTACTGGCCCATGTTTCTTTGCACCTGGCTCAGAAAACTGGTAAGGCTGGGCAAATGTGGCTGTTGGGCGAATACCCTGAGCTCCTACTATTTGCACTGTAATAACAACCTGAGCAGTGACACCCTCATTCATCAGCACACCTTCACGAATTGTGTGAGTGGCCCTGATTGACCACACTATACAACTGTATGAAGTGCCAGAATTGACTGCACTGTATGAGTGACCATAATTGGCTAGACTACATAACTGGATGAGTGGCTCTGATTGACTACACTGTATAACTGTATAAGTGGCATTGATTGACAACACTGTAGAATATGTGTGAGGGGACATGATTGACTACACTGTAGCATCTATACGAGGGGCCATGATTGACTACACTGTAGCATCTGTACGAGGGGCCATGATTGACTACACTGTAGCATCTATACGAGGGGCCATGATTGACTACACTGTAGCATCTGTACGAGGGGCCATGATTGACTACACTGTAGCATCTATACGAGGGGCCATGATTGACTACACTGTAGCATCTGTACGAGGGGCCATGATTGACTACACTGTAGCATCTGTCTGAGGGGCAATAATTGACTACACTGTAGAATCTGCGTGAGTGGCCCTGATTGACTACACTATAGAATCTGTGTGAGTGACCCTGATTGACTACACTGTATAACTGTATAAGTGGCATTGATTGACAACACTGTAGAATATGTGTGAGGGGCCATGACTGACTACACTGTAGCATCTATACGAGGGGCCATGATTGACTACACTGTAGCATCTGTCTGAGGGGCAATAATTGACTACACTGTAGAATCTGCGTGAGTGGCCCTGATTGACTACACTATAGAATCTGTGTGAGTGACCCTGATTGACTACACTGTATAACTGTATAAGTGGCATTGATTGACAACACTGTAGAATATGTGTGAGGGGCCATGATTGACTACACTGTATCATCTATACGAGGGGCCATGATTGACTACACTGTAGCATCTGTCTGAGGGGCAATAATTGACTACACTGTAGAATCTGTGTGAGTGACCCTGATTGACCATACTGTAGAACTGTATGAGTGGCATTGATTGACTACACCATATAATCTGTATAAGTGGCCCTGATTGATTACACTGTAGAATCTATGAGAGTGGCCCTGATTGATTACACTGTAGAATCTATGTGAGTGGCCCTGATTGATTACACTGTAGAGTCTATGTGAGTGGCCCTGGTTGACAACACTATAGAATCTGTATGAGTGGCATTGATTGACAACACTATAGAATCTGTATGAGTGGCCCTGATTGATTACACTGTATAATCTATGTGAGTGTCCCTGGTTGACTACACTATAGACATGATAGAATCTGTGTGAGTGACCCTGGTTGACTACACTGTATAATCTGTGTGAGTGACCCTGATTGATTACACTGTAGAATCTGTGTGAGTGGCCCTGATTGACTACACTGTAGAATCTATGTGAGTGGCCCTGGTTGACTACACTGTAGAATCTATGTGAGTGGCCCTGATTGATTACACTGTAGAATCTATGTGAGTGGCTCTGATTGATTACACTGTAGAATCTATGTGAGTGGCCCTGGTTGACTACACTATAAATCTGTGTGAGTGGCCCTGGTTGACTACACTGTAGAATCTATAAGAGTGGCCCTGATTGATTACACTGTAGAATCAATGTGAGTGGCCCTGATTGATTACACTGTAGAATCTATGTGAGTGGCCCTGGTTGACTACACTATAAATCTGTGTGAGTGGCCCTGGTTGACTACACTGTAGAATCTGTGTGAGTGACCCTCGTTGACTACACTGTAAAACCTATGTGAGTGGCCCTGATTGACAATACTGTAGAATATGTGTGAGGGGTCTGGTTGACTACACTCTGAAACCTGTGTGAGTGGACCTGTCTGACTACACACTATAGAAAATATGTGAGTTACCCTGATTGACTCCCCTGCAGAACTGTATGAGTGGCACTGATTAACTACACTCTATGAGTGGCCCTGTTTGACTACACTGTAGAATCTGTGTGAGTGACCCTGATTGACTACACTCTATGAGTGGCCCTGATTGACTACTACACTGCAAAATCTGTGTGAGTGACCCTGATTGACTACAATGTAGAATCTGTGTGAGTGGCCCTGATTGACTACACTCTATGAGTGGCCCTGTTCGACTACACTGTAGAATCTGTGTGAATGACCCTGATTGACTACACTCTATGAGTGGCCCTGATTGACTACACTGTGTGAGTGACCCTGATTGACTACACTGTGTGAGTGGCCCTGATTGACTACACTGTGTGAGTGACCCTGATTGACTACACTGTGTGAGTGACCCTGATTGACTACACTGTGTGAGTGGCCCTGATTGACTACACTGTGTGAGTGACCCTGATTGTCTACACTGTGTGAGTGACCCTGATTGACTACACTGTGTGCGTGACCCTGATTGTCTACACTGTGTGAGTGACCCTGATTGACTACACTGTGTGAGTGGCCCTGTTTGACTACACTGTAGAATCTGTGTGAGTAGCCCTGATTGTCTACACTGTGGGAGTGACCCTGATTGACTACACTTTGTGAGTAACCCTGATTGACTACACTTTGTGAGTGACCCTGATTGACTACACTGTGTGAGTGGCCCTGATTGACTACACTGTGTGAGTGACCCTGATTGTCTACACTGTGTGAGTGACCCTGATTGACTACACTGTGAGTGACTCTGATTGATTACACTGTGTGAGTGACCCTGATTGTCTACACTGTGTGAGTGACCCTGATTGACTACACTGTGTGAGTGGCCCTGTTTGACTACACTGTAGAATCTGTGTGAGTAGCCCTGATTGACTACACTTTGTGAGTGACCCTGATTGACTACACTGTGTGAGTGGCCCTGATTGACTACACTGTGTGAATGACCCTGATTGACTACAATGTGTGAGTGATCCTGATTGACTACACTGTGTGAGTGGCCCTGATTGACTACACTGTGTGAGTGGCCCTGTTTGACTACACTGTGTGAGTGGCCCTGATTGACTACACTGTGTGAGTGACCCTGATTGACTACACTGTGTGAGTGGCCCTGTTTGACTACACTGTAGAATTTGTGTGAGTGACCCTGATTGACTACACTGTTTGAGTGGCCCTGATTGACTACACTGTGTGAGTGGCCCTGTTTGACTACACTGTCAATCTGTGTGAGTGACCCTGATTGACTACACTGTGAGTGACCCTGACTGTCTACACTGTGTGAGTGACCCTGATTGTCTACACTGTGTGAGTGACCCTGATTGACTACACTATGTGAATGACCCTGATTGTCTACACTGTGTGAGTGACCCTGATTGTCTACACTGTATGAGTGACCCTGATTGACTACACTGTGTGAGTGGCCCTGATTGTCTACACTGTGTGAGTGACCCTGATTGACTACACTGTGAGTGACTCTGATTGATTACACTGTGTGAGTGACCCTGATTGTCTACACTGTGTGAGTGACCCTGATTGACTGCACTGTGAGTGACCCTGTTTGTCTACACTGTGTGAGTGACCCTGATTGTCTACACTGTGTGAGTGACCCTGATTGTATACACTGTGTGAGTGACCCTGATTGACTACACTGTGTGAGTGACCCTGATTGTCTACACTGTGTGAGTGACCCTGATTGTCTACACTGTGTGAGTGACCCTGATTGACTACACTGTGTGAGTGACCCTGATTGTCTACACTGTGTGAGTGGCCCTGATTGACTACACTGTGTGAATGACCCTGATTGTCTACACTGTGTGAGTGACCCTGATTAACTACACTGTGTGAGTGACCCTGATTAACTACACTGTGTGAGTGACCCTGATTGTCTACATTGTGTGAGTGACCCTGATTAACTACACTGTTTGAGTGACCCTGATTGTCTGCACTGTGTGAGTGACCCTGATTGACTACACTGTGTGAGTGACCCTGATTGACTACACTGTGTGAGTGACCCTGATTGACTGAAATGTAGAACTGTCATGAGTGGCACTGATTGTCCACACTGTAGCCTACAATCTGTGTGAGCAGGTGAGTGACCCTAATTGACTACACTGTGGAGCCTGTATGCGTCGCCCCGGTTGACTACACCGTATAACTGCATGAGTGGTCCTGATTGACAACACTACATAGCCGAAGACGTCAGAACCACATTTTTGTAACGTCAAAACCAATGACGATACCATAAAATAACCAATAAAAACATTTTTTTTTAATTATAGTTAAAGACTTGTTAACGCTTACAGTGTTTATCACGTCTATTGTCTTTTCAGCCATTTATAAATGGTCCTTCGAAATAAATATTACAAGAGCACTGAACAATAAATGTGCGATCACATACAATTTGTTTGAAGTTGTACATTATATCAGTATGTTTTACCCATGTGATGCTGTGGAGCGCGGTATATGGCGAAACACAATTTCAAGTGGGTGAAATGTGACTTCTATAACTTTAACACTGTTTAAGGGTTACTGTTAGTGAATTCTGGCCTGACATTTATCTGGCCAGTGTAGAAATACTTAACAATGGACTTTGTCCTTCACTTTGTAAACCACTACATCAAATAACCTAAATACACAAGTTTATCGTCGAACATATATTTAGGCCTGGTCTTCAACAAACGCTGCATACAATATTCTGTAGTCAAACTTCAAACAAAATAATAAACCTAAACATTTAGCAGTCTATGTGAGTGTTACATTCATTGGAATGCTTAACCCTTTCACCACCGAAGCCCGTTTTTGTGTGCTAAATGCCACGGCATTCATCACACAAAAACGGGCTTCGGTGGTGAAAGGGTTAAGTGCACGTACCTTTACATATGACAGCGGGTTGATGAGTCAGCATATCCACATCAGCAGACACCAATATTATGTTAATAATGAGGATACACAATATTATCAGGGTCAGGTACCGGATTCTGGTCATCATTTCTGAGTATGTATGTGGTGGCAACGGTATATGGAGTGTTTAACAAATCATGTGATCCTTCATTATCCTGAAAAAATCTAAAGGGTCTGATTTTGTTTTGCTGTGTGTTGTAACATCTAATCCACACATATTGAGTGGCGAGCTTATCTGTTCTGTCTGTTCTCATACGTATTTTATTACACGTGTGTGTACTGAGCTCGAGATCTCCCTTTTCGATTGCTTGATATACTTCATGAATGTGTGGTATGCTGTATTATGCATGTGGAAAACCCTTCGTGACGTCTGCTTTCAGCACAGAAATAGAGCTGACTATGCAGCCTATTCACAAAGCCTTTCTACACAGGCCTACGTGTACAGTATAACGCTGGTGAAGAGACAAAGTGAGATAAGTCACATTTGACGTTTTGGTGGTTAATGGTCTTCCATAGGCTACACTTGTATATGAGCATCTAGTGTCAAATTGGAATAAGTTCCCGAGGATTCTAGCATAAGAGCAAAACTTCTTAATCATAATATTGAGTGTATACATAGAACCACCACGGTACCATCCAAGGGAGGAGGGTCAAATAGACTCATCTCATTTTGATTCTTCACCAGCGAAATTTAGGCTTCGTCGCCGTTGGATATTAACCCTTTAACCGCCAAATTATTTAATCTGAATTTTACCCCACTTGAAGTTGTGTCTCGCTGACGCGATCCACAACTTCAAGTGAGTGAAAATTATTCAGATTTGAAAAAAATAGGGGTCAACTGTTTTCAAATATTGCTGATTGATGTCACATTTTATCTTTAGCATGTTTAAAAAGTGGTACTTAATGTGATAACGAAAAATGAAAACCAGAATATACGCGGCACCGGCGGTTAAAGGAATAAACAGGGGTTTTCCTGAACAACTTCTGAATGGCCGTATAACATAGGGGTCTACTACCCTTCCAAGTAGCACTGTGACGCTGGCCCAACATATTAAACCAGCATTGGGTCAATGTTCCCTGTTTACTGGGCTATACCTGTATTAGTGTACAATAACCCGAGGTATATATTAATCTGTGTTCATTCTGTGAAACGCAGTAGCGCACCGGATACAGTTTTGAATGGCAACTTGGTGAAAATGAAGTTTTATAGGACCCCCCTCCTCTATACATTATTGTATTAGCTGGCTCGCTGAAAAAATTGGAGGTCAAGTCTATTGAGTTTCACAGAATTGCCCTTGTTTATTATACCACATAACACACATCGTAGATAGATGAATGACGAAACTTTATTTCATATCGACCAATAAATATTGTTATATCCTATTTAATGACGATTCACAGATATCGTGTGATCACTGATACATTATGTAGTAATAATGAATTCCCAGATAACAGTAACATGCGGCATTGACTCAATGTTTTGTATGATGTTGAGCCAGCATCTCAGACGGTGGACCAACTTTAAGCTAACATTGAGTCAACGTTTCTGTGTTTTTCGGTGTTATTTTTGTCGAGATGTGGATATTAACCCTTGTCCTGCTGAATTGCTTCAATTGTATTTTTCGACATTTGAAGCTAGAATTGCTAACGCAATTTCCAGCTTCAAATGACGAAAAATATTACTATTTATGAAAAATAGACATGTCTAAAATTAAATTATTGGATCAACAAAGCGTCCATCACAAACAATTTTATCAAAATTAATATTTTTAATTATCTAAAACATCCTTAACCCCGTATATATCCGGGCATAGCAGGACAGGGGTTAATATCAGCAAGTGACGTGACACTTTGGAAACGGACGCATGACTGAACATCACTATACTTGTTGTGTAGGCCTGGTATAAGCTGTTGTTTGTGTATAGGATCAAGCCCAAGGGAGTTTGTATGAGAACACACACAACCTGACACTGTAGGCCTATAAACAGCAATAACGATAACCCAGCAAACACGTTTTCAGGGGTGGTTATGATAATAACTAGAAAAGTCTAGTATTTTTTTTTAAACAAACTGGATATGTCTCCCCTCCAGTAGCGATAGCTAATAGATGTAGTGTCAATGGCTTTTGTAATCAATGCTACTAAATGGCTCCACTGGACAGTAGAGACTATGTATTTTGATGTGGTGGAACCCGTTTTTTTTATATCTACAGCATCTTGCCCCGCAAGGTTCGCTACTCCTGAGGCCTCGCTGTTAGTCAGGTGGCTTAGCATCACATTTTAGGATAAACGATATTGGGCGAATAAAAGCACCAATTTTTTTTTGAGGGCTAAGTAGCCTATCCTGATCAAAGTTAGCCTAGGAGGCCAAAATTATTTTCTATTTGAGACACCGAAAAGTGGCAAAATCCAAAATGGCCGCCATTTGTACAAGATGAAACAATAAAATGATATTATTTTCTAAAGAAGAGACGCAGATTCTTGATTTTGGTGTCTATCATACGGGATTTAGTTATGTCTGACATAGTGATGTAGTAAAAAAGTACTTTAGACATTGCATTGTGAATAAAAGCCAAGATGACCGCCATTTGTGCAAGGTAAAACAATGAATTGATATCATTTTGGACGGAATAGAAGCACAAGCATAATTTTGGTGTGTACTATATGGTTTTTAAATATGTATGAGATACGTGTGTGGCCAGAACGTACATTAGTCATTGCATTGTGACTAAAATCCAAGATGGCCGCCATTTGTGCAAGGTCAAGACAATAATTTCATATAATTTTAGACAAAATAAAAGAAGCGTCACGTTTAGGTGTATGTCGTTGATTTTCCAGGTATTCCCGATTTAGCTGTGTGGCCAGAGAGAAGCTCAAACATTTTATTGTGGGTAAAATTCAAGATGGCTGCCATTTGACAAGGTAACAGTCACACAAAGTTTGTGTCAAACTATTTTTTTTTTAATTTTGAATTTCTTTGTTGAAGGTTTAAAATCCATCAAGTTATTAAATGACCTAACGTTATATACGAAAATCAAAAGCAATTATTGTCACATTTCCTCAGGACTAGCAATGTCATGTCGGGCATTTTTTTTATACAAGGTTGCAGAACATTCTTTACCTATTTCCAGAAAACGCTTATTCCAAAATTCAATAAGCATTTAGAAGCATTGCTGTCATTTCTTTGTCTATAGACTGTTTGGTAACGAGGTCTTGTGGAACTTGATATAGTGTCGCACAAGGATTACCCTTTCTGTTCGATAGGTTCTGTAGTTTAGCCACAATAGCCACATACATGTATAGCTTTATGACCTGTGGTGAACCCTTGGTTACTCAAAATGAATTTCGTGACATATAAGCTGCCACTGGACTGTGACGACCAAATTTGAAGTCATGCAACAATTTGCCCATATCTGTTGATGATGACCACCAGTTTGGTCTCTAGCAGCGAATTCTCCCGCTATAAAACACTGCAATATTTGATTTTACATATTAAAACTTTTAAAATATCTGTGGATTCCAGATAAAATGTGCATGTAATTAACAGTCGTTCTCATAACAAATGTGATTAAATTCCCCTCTTTATGTCATGAAAGATATAAAGAAATTGTGTTTGTGATTATAATTAAAGTTCCGAGGCGAAGCTTAAAAGCCGCCTTCCTTTCTAACAAGGAGCTAGGACCTCGAATAACCACAAAACCTGGCATTTTATTAAAATTATTATAAGTATTAACAATAAATAAAAAAAGGTCTAATTCATGTTCATCGGCTACTGTGTATAGGCCTAAACGTCAGAACCAAATACGGCCAATAGTCCCCAGCATGTCTGTCTAGCTAACGTTAACATCTTATACCCCAGTCACACGAGCACTTTAACGCGGATTGAATCAGAGATAAATAATATATCCCGTGTTTACCACGGGATCGTTCACATGGTAAACGGGGCAGATTCGGGTTAAATGAGATAACACGGGATATTTTCGAAAATTCTCGCCCCTACTCAAGAGGTGGGGCAAATGTTTTATCCCGGGATAAGGCGTGTAACTGATACTATATCCCGAGATATATTGTACGTCTGACCGCAAGATGAGTCAGACACGGGTTTAACCTGGTAATAGCGTTCCAGGAAGATGAAGTGGGCCCTACACGAATCAAATATATTTTGTAGATTACAGTATTGAATAACAGAAAGCAACACAATGTATGTTTGTTGTGATAAAGTGTTGTCTTACATTAAGTTCGATGCTCCGAAACGGCTGCAGGACTGTATGCTTTCCGTGAAGATGAAATGGCACACGAATGAACAGGTGCAGTGACCAGGGGGTAAGATGTAAAGTCGGATGATAGGTCTTCAGACTTGATATCAGACTATAAACCTGCATCTTGGCTTTACCTTTTATTATTATGTCATAAAATACACTCTGCAGACCCCTTCGAATCCGGGCCACTTAGTATAGCACATTTTATTAGAAAAAAAGGTTACCAAATGTATACTAGGCCCTATGCATCTGAAACCTATCTATATAAATTTAACATAAGCCAAAGAACCTTCAAGAACCTTTTGACGTATTGTGAATAAAGACCAGCGGTAGAGTAGGCGGATGAAGCTATTAGCAGATTGGTGAGGACTTAAATCATGCTAATGTGAACATCTGTGCGTTTGTCTCCCAGGACAATTTACTGCATCCAGGGTACCTCAATCTGTATTCGAAAAATAGTGCATAAGGGCACGTTGTATTCTATTACATGATTGCCCTATGTTCAGAAGGTCCTATCAAAGACCATGTACGATAAGATAGTCAACTCTCCCCAAAACGTGAAATCGCTCTCAGTGCTGTCCCCCGGTATTGCGAGTTGGAACTAATGCTTTTGCCATCTATCAAGTATGATTTTACCATATTACGACGAGTAATTATGACATTGATCCTATTAAAAACAATACATACTTCACAACATAAAAATCAGAAAAATAAGTATTGCCCGAGGTTTACTTCTATTTTTTATCCATTAATTTGTTGGTTAGTTATCAATACTTTTTAATTGTCTTCTCCCCTTTGGTACCTCAGGGGTTGATGTGGCCGTATAAACAAGTATGCATATTCATTGTTTACAAACAACAGGTGAAGCCCAGCTAACACGAGACGTCGACTCAATTATAGTCTAATGCTGGTCCAAGGTTTGTAATGCTGGTCCAGCATTACCCCATCATTGGTTCATCTTCTCGTATCTGCTGGCAGGTGAATTGTGTGCAGGGGTAGATACGGGCAAAGAAAACCAAGATAAGGGCAATGGAAGTAAAATGTATACTATATAAATTATATTACTATATTATTATAGTCTAATGACACGGATCATTTGTCATGTTTATCATTCGGAATATACCTGAACGGAAATATTTTGCTGATATAAAGCCTGTTACTGTTACTGATGATTCACCTGATCTGAGCGATACTGATGTGATCAATGTAGGCCTAAAGTAATTTTGATGTCACTAATAAATTGCATACATTTCTGTCTAATAAGCAATATTTGAATATTCAAGGTGTGGGGCTTTTGTTTCACGTCAAAACTTAATACAATTAATTGGTTTAAATGAATTTTCGGAAATATACCTGAACACATTCTGCATAGGAGTCACAACAGAGATCAAATTATTACCATCATCAAAGACACTAAATCACGTGCAAGTTGTGAATGTTCCACGTTAATATTACATATTTATGTCCCCATTCGGCTACACCATGTACTGCGGGAAAACGATGAACACCTTATTACCAGTAACGGCAGGAGAAATAGACAATTATTAAAATTCAACTATAAATAAATTGTGTCATAAAAATGAATATGTCTTGTTTTCAAGATATCAGTATACTGCTAACGCTATATATATATAATATTACTTTTGTGTTCTAAATATATATTTTTAAATAATACAAGTTTGAATCAAAATACACGTCTGCCAAGTTATGGTTGTTACCAATGTTTTGCCCTGATCTCCTTTGTGGTCGCTATGCTTGACGACATATCGTCACTCCCCTCCCGTTCTGTGCCCACATATTTGTGTACTTTCTGTACACAGCTCTTCTGTTATTTAAATGAAGACATTTCAATCTCTAAAATAGTATGATAATATAACTTGACTTTTCTGCTATATTAGCAGTTATTTTCGTTCCAAAAATAAATAATGCAGAGATATTGTCATAGCTGTCAAACCTAGAAAAACATTATTTTTTCTTTGGAGGCTAAAGTGGTGAAATTATCACTTGTTTTATATGATGATACACTTGCTAAAGTGTAGTTCCAACTCCCGTTAAAAGGGGACAGCACTGCACAATGTATTACACGCATTTGTATGGTAAAATCCGTAAGTTGATTATCTTATCGTACATGGTCTTTGGTCCTATATTCAGAAGGTCCTATCAAAGACCATCATACATGGTCTTTGGTCCTATGTTCACAGGGTCCTATGTTCAGAAAATATTTGTTCAGAAGGTCCGATGTTCAGATGGTCTCATATTCGAAAGATCCTATGTTCAGAAAGTCCTATGTTCAGAAATATTTGTTCAGAAGGTCCTATACTCAGAAGGTCCTATATGTCCAGAAGATCCTATATTCAGAAATAGCCTATTTGTTTGGAAAGTTCTATATCCAGGAGGTCCTATGTTCAGAAGGTCCTATATTCATAAGATCATTTGTTCAGAAGGTCTGATGCTGGAACACATTTCCATCTTTCAGCTTCAGGTATAAAAACATCTCGTGTTTCTTTTGTATTTCCTTCATAACTTTATTATTCACTTCTAGGGATACACGCAAGTGAGTTTCGAAGTTACAACGTTCTCGGAACTTGAAATTCCGAAATTCCCCAAGTTACCGGCACTTGAAAACCCCGAATCCAAGTTCCGAAGTTCTGTCGTCATGCGTGGCGTTTTGCGCTGTGGCTTTTTTGTAATTGTCTGATTGATATTTGGTTTTTTTTACTATGATATCTGCTCACACTTCTGCAATTAAATTGCAGACTTAAAGCTGCATAACTGTTTTGTTTATTTCGATTAAAATAACCTAAAACGTACAAAACAATCATTGCTATTGTTTTAAAGGTCTTATAAATGCACTAAAACTGGGTAAATGTAGCGGAATTAGCTTACCATGCGGTACACCATCAAGTATTATTAAGTAGTGATTCGGTGTGTGTACAATATTCATGTAATAACGGTGAGGTTATGGGCCAATATAATGTTACATTGGCCAGCACGAAACCACCCCCTTAATAGCAAACACATACGTTGAACTGAATCGGCATAATGTTGGGCCAGTACCGCAGACGATGGTCCGGCATGATTCTGCCATTGGATCAATGCCTCGTGTTAGCTGAGATACAAAGCCCCCATCACCAGCCGCAGATCTAGATGGTGGATACTGGGTCAAATCGGTTACAGTAAAGTCTGATGTTTTTAAAGATTATTTTATTTTACCGCATAGCGCGATGTATGTGATAATTAACGATAAAATAAAATAAAGTCTGATATTGTCTAGTAGCATTTTGACTATATTTTGAAATTTCTATGAGATACCTAATAAAAAAAATTTCAAGAAAATCACGAAAATCCAAAGAGCGAAAACGATGATTTACATCACTGAATTTGATGTCAATTCCGAGTACAATTTCTCACGGTCTGGGGAGAGCGTCTTATTGGCGGGCCAAAGGCTCTGATGCTGGCCCACACTTAAAAGCACCATAACGAAATAGAGTTATATTTTTCAAGTGAGTGACATTCTCCATACCGGTACTGATATTAAACATGACATTACATGCAGATATCATCCATATCAGACAAAGTAATAACTTCTAGATATGTCTACCTGATGTGAGACAATACACGTTGTACTGTGAAATGTATCTATGACCACTTAAAAAATAACAATAATTTTAAAAGTCTTCCTCTCTTTTTTCTATGATGACCGTTATCTGCTACTTGGTACTTTTAATGTCCTGATTATATAGACAGTATGTCTTACTCCGCTGTGAGCAGGTTTGTTTTGGTGGGTCAACAATTAAAAAAAAAATAATTAAATCCTTAATAACTCAGTAACCAGAGCAGTAAAATAAAAAAATAAAACACCATTCTCCATGGATTATTCGTTTGAATGAAATAAACAAAACAGTTATGCAGCTTTAAAAATGCAATTTATTGTGCTGCGTCTTGCGTTACAAATTGCGCTGCGTCATGCGCTGTGATTCGCGCCTCGTCCCTTCTTGCACTGCGTCTTTACGCCGTATTTTGTGCCGCTTATTTCTCTACGTCCTAGGGGGTGCTGCATCTTGTGCTGCGTCTTGCTTTACGTAGCCTATTCCTATGCACCGCTGTTTGCTTTTGTTCTTCGTGTCGCCTCTTGCGATGTTTCTTGTGATGTTTCTTGCGCCACATCTCTTGCGATGTTTCTTGCGCCACATCTTGCGCCTCTTCTTGTGGCGTTTTTCGTGCTGTTTCTCTTTTTTTAATACAGGACAATCTGAAAAAATAGGAGCTTCTGAATATAGGAAATTCTGAACATGAGACCTTCTGGACAGATAATCTTCTGAACAAGAACCTTCTGAACAAAAAGGACCTTCTGAACATAGGAGCTACTGATTATAGGATCTTCTGAACATAGGACCTTCTGAACATAGAACCTTCCGAACAAGCACCTTCTTGCGCCACATCTTGCGCCTCTTCTTGTGGCGTTTTTTGTGCTGTTTCTCTTTTTTTAATACAGGACATTCTGAAAAAATAGGAGCTTCTGAATATAGGAAATTCTGAACATGAGACCTTCTGGACAGAGAATCTTCTGAACAAGAACCTTCTGAACAAAAAGGACCTTCTGAACATAGGAGCTACTGATTAGAGGATCTTCTGAACATAGGACCTTCTGAACATAGAACCTTCCGAACAAGCACCTTCTGAACATACGACCTTCTGAACATCAGACCTTCTGAATAAGGATCTTTTAAACATTGGACATTCTGAAAAAGAAATATTTTTTTAACATAGGGCCTTTAACTGCGCCAGTACTATTTTATCTCGAGTTTATCCCCAAAACATGTAATGTGTGTGGCCAGAACAAGAACTAATCCGTGTCTGTACCGAAATTAACCAGCTACAAAATCTGTTTGCGTGACCAGGAAATGTGGACTAACCTGAATTATATTTTGTGGTTTAAACTCGGGATAAATAAACCGAGTCTATCCCGAATTCAATCCGAATTAAAGTGTGCCCGTGTGACGAGGGTATTATATGGACTATTCCCATCTCTGATGGCCTATTTTTGATAATGCCACAATGTCAGCCATACTCTGATCAACGCCAAACTCTTTGATCTATCTCAATTCCTGTCAAAGTTATACATATTTTGTGCTCGTTCGTGGCTCTGTGACGGCTGTCAAATGATGCCTACATGTATGTAGCTCTTACTCTTAATGAAAAGTTACACATAATTTGTACCCTGTCATGGCCCTCTTGCGGCCATTTTGTTTGTCTAATGACCGCCATCTTTGTATATAGACTGTCTAATATTATGTTTACCAGTCATATGGGCGTATATTGTAAAATCCTACATGGTTGTTACCAAAATCACGAATCTGCTTCAATTTTGACGACAATTATATTAATTTTTGTTTTTCACAAGTGGCGGCCATTGGATTTTACCCATAAGGCGATATCTAAAATACTTTAAACCACACCACCATGTCGGGCATACCTGAAAACCCGATGGTACACACCAAAATTATGATCTGCATCCATTCTGTCGAAAATGATGTCAATTTATAGCTAAACCTTGCCAAAATAGAGGCCATCTTAGATTTTACCCACAATGCAATGTCCAAAATAATTTCTGGCCACACCATGATGTCGGGCATACATGAAAACCCTATTATAAATATCAAAATCATGAATCTGCTTATCGAAAATTAGATCACTTTAATCTGTGACCTTGGTCAAAACGGCGGCCATTTTGGATTTTTACGTTTCACGACAACACTTTTGAAAATTCATGAGGGCTACTAGGCTAATGTTGATTAATAGGTCTTATGGGAGTGTCATGATAAATTTGGTGCTTTTATCCGCCAAATATCGTTTTTTTCGCTAAGCTACCTGACTATGTGTCAAGACTTGCTGCCGGGAAGATGATCTACAGTAGCTAGGTCGTCTTTAGGCTCAATCAGTTGGGCAACAGTTTTGATATCTTCACATCAGGTGATGTGCAAAACACAAATGTGGTCTGTCAACACTCTCAGCAAACACGAGACGTTGACCCAATGCTGGCCCAACATAAAACCAGCACTGGTTCAACGCCTCTTGTTTGCTGGGCTGCGGGTCTGGCAGTGCAAGCCGACATCGACCCAATGTCTGTTAAATTTTGGGCCAGCCTCGCCAGTGCTGGTTGTATCCATTCAGCGTGGCGTCAAACACGACATGGTATCCCAATACTGGGCTAATGTTGGCTCAGCGTCGTAGCGTGGTGGTGGTGGTGGTGGTGGTGGCAACATACAGTAGTCGTGCTCCTACTCCAACTAAAACTAAAAATGGACAAAAAACTATTTCACCTCTAGTTCTGGGGTAAAATGTGTAATGAGGTGAATTTATTTACGTGTTCTCCTTTACTATGCCAATCATTGGCAATTTGCTGATGTCCCTGGTCAGGAAATTTGTTGAAATACCGCATATATTGCTCTTTTTCAAATGCAAAAACGTCCAGCGAAGTGATGACCCACTGATGATACAAACGTATTTTTATGAGATTAACACGATCTTACGGTAACTGACTTTAATTAGCTTGATGTTATCTTAAAAGGACCCTAATAATAAAAAAATTACACTTTTGCTGTAAATACGTAAGACTATAGTTGTATTTTTCACTGCGATTTTAATTTAGATTGACCCTTGGGACATAGCGAGTTTTGGTTCTTTTTTGGCAAACATGACGATTTAAGCCGTAGGGCCTATTTTACCATTTTTAGAAGGACACTAAAATAAAATTGTCAAAAAATTGTTCAAATTTATGGTACTTTTATTTATTTTCACTATTGTTTTAGTCATAGCCCTCGGCCATATATATACACATGTAGGTCACTGAAAAATATTTGTGCCAGAATTTATTTTGAATATTTTTCCAACCCTTTTGTCAATACGGGCGCCTAAAAAAAAAACATTATAAAATATGTGTCAAGTTTGGAAATCTGTCATTTTTGTTGAGTGCTATTGAGAAGCGCGTCTTTATCATGTTTATCGCTAACTCTAATTTGCGGTAAAATTCAAATGTGCTGATATTTCTGTCTTCAGTAGGATATTATAATTGGGCTAACTCCACATGCTATGGTATGTATTATTATATTTATTACACATAAATCTCCTATTGGTTTTTGTTCACATTTTTACGGAGAACTAAATTATATATAAAGTGACACTTTGAATGCTAAGGCTAATTTTTTGTTTCTAAAGTACTATATCTACTATGGCTATTTATTATTATAATAAACATGATAATTTCCTACTAATCTCACATTGATGCTCATGTTTACATGTTTTATGGGAAATTATATATAATTACACTTTGAATGTCAAGGCTGGGTTTTAAAAATGAATGTAAAATAATGTAAAATAAGGCACAATGTTTAAGACTCAGTAGGTT
Organism: Flabesymbios commensalis; assembly: GCA_964017125.1. Lineage (NCBI taxonomy): Eukaryota > Metazoa > Annelida > Polychaeta > Terebellida > Flabelligeridae > Flabesymbios > Flabesymbios commensalis. The sequence goes on from OZ024917.1 coordinate 51,440,875, forward strand.
GTATCATGATCCTTATGGCATTATTCGAATATCCCTAAAGATTATAATCAGATAATTAAAGAAATTAGTCATGTAACATAATTTCATTCAAATGATAAAGTTTTATTTACCCACCTCATCACACAAACACTTTTAGTAAAGAATATATATATATATATATATTTATTCTTAAATACAGAATAAATATATTCAAAGTTAATTTTAGCGAAATATAGATATACCATACAGCAAGCAAACATATAGATCAGTCATCATTTTCTGGGGAGGGTGACCCGCGTCATGACACCCATTCATCATCTGAGGATGAGTCATCATCCTAATGCTCATGAATCATGTACATTGATGCTCCCAGTGTCAAAACATGATGCTCATTTATCACCCATGGAGAGGGCGCAATGGTGAGTCATCATTTTCTGGGGGAGAGGGACCAAAAACATAACGCTTATTTATCATCTGAGGATGAGTCATCATCCTGATGACACTAAATTTAAAATATGGTGCCAACATTCAAAGACACTCAATAATATTATTAACCAGCTACTAAAATGTGTGCATACTGAAGGAATAAAACAATTTTATAAAAATACCCTTGTTTATTGCATAAGATAATATTGATATATTGATATATGATATATTGATATATTGATATATCGATATATCGATATATTGATATAGTGATAAATTGATATTGATATTGATATATTGGTATTGATATATTGATTAATGTTTGTTTAATATTGAAAATAAAGTTAATTTCATATAATATGACAATGATGTGCATTCATCAGGCACATTGATGTTCCCAGCCTCAAAACATGACGCTCATTCATCACCCATGGAGAGGGTGTAGTGGTGAGTCATCAACCCAATGAACCCAAATATAAAATATGTTGCCATTATGCAGAGATGCTCATTAGTATTTTGAACCACCCAATCAAAATAAAGCACTTGGCGTCATGACGCTCATTCATCATTTGATGATGAGTGCTCAACACAATGACACTAAATTTAAAATATATTGTCATTATGCCCAAGGGGAGGGGGCATACCAGTCTGTAACATGCAACAAGGGGAGGGGGGACCGTGATGAGTCACCCTTTCCAAGAAGGGTGGGGGGGCGTGATGAGTCACCCTTTACAAAGAGGGGTGGGGGGACCGTGATAAGTCATCCAAAAGGGCGTGTCCCAAGGGAGGAGAGGGGGGCTCCACCAATCACAGCCAAGGGGAGGGGGTGACATCATCACTGCCTGTGTGTTAACCATTGAATGTCCACGTCATACACACAACAAACATAAATATAATTAGACATGATTGTTAATCGTGCATGTTATATATCAAAAATATATTTTAAAATGTATTGATATTTATTATTAAAAAAAACTATTGTGTGTAACAATAACGCCTGCCTGTACACCATTGGCATACAATAGCACTTTGCAAATTTATATTTTGACACTAAAGGTACTAGTGAGCACCTATGTTTCTTGTTTCATTCCAAAAACAGTAGACATCATATTTATTTGATCTAAAAAAGACGTGTCATGAGGCTTGTATTGAAACAAAGGTAATAAAAATCCAGTATTCTTTACATTCTGATAACACACTAAAATATAATAGCAGCAGATCATCTAATAGACCTATTGACTGCAAAATGAATTATGTACAGTGCTATATTATAGATAATAAAAATCCATTAACCCTCTAAAACCAGTATCAAACTCCAACTATCAACCCTTCTGGAATACATATTCACACTGTAGGGGGAAGGTACAAGGGAAAAGGTACTTAAGTGGAAAGACCCAAGGGGTCCAATGAGGGGTGGGGGGACCGTGATGAGTCACCCTTTCCAAGGAGGGGTGGGGGACCGTGATGAGTCGACCTTTCCAAGGAGGGGTGGGGGGACCGTGATGAGTCACCCTTTACAAAGAGGGGTGGGGGACCGTGATGAGTCATTCAAGGAGGGGGGGACAAGGGAGGGGGCTCCACCAATCACAGCCAAGGGGGGGGGGGGTGCCCCTTCAAAACACAGTATCCCTGCTGGTGGGTTTTGATATCAAAAGACTGTATAGCTGGTCTAATAGTGAACCTATTACTACTAATATCACACAAAGAGTATTGTGTCAACTACTATTTAGGAATATGGAAATAGACCTGGCGCCGCATCTAGCATGTCTGGTGTAGATTAAACCTGTAGTGCTGACAATATGTGCCTAGTATGAATAAGGCCCACACGTTCAAATTGTGAGCTGTGCATCTCTGCATCAGTTTCACCCTAGTATTCAGCGTGGTTTGAAGATAAAATTAGTGGGAACGATGGCCACCCCATAATCCAAAACATAGCAATAAAATTTCAATGAAGTATAGCAGAAAATGAGCTACATTGCCTAAATGTAGTTGAAATGTTGCTGATTCTAATGAACTAAATATTGGACTGATAAATCGTCGCCGAATCTCAGTTTTAGTAAAATTGCGAATATATCACGATTTTAGGGGTTTCAGTCACAATGGCTGCATGCTACTGTGGGGTTAGCGTCTCACCGTCCGTAACTGCTCGGCTTTTCCCGATCATTGACGAGTGACGGGGACCGCCGAGCCTCGTTCTGACTAGACCACGCCATGACGAGCGCGCCTGTAGCAAGGCGCACCAACCAGTTAACTCAAAGCCGCTGAAGCGGACGGACGTACGTCAAGAGCTCAGGGGCCTAGCTGCATGGCACCAATCGCCGCGCTCCGCTTGGGAACTGTGTGTTATATGAATGTCTAGACTTCAATAAGGGAGAAATACCTGAAGAATGATTTAATGAGCATTATTTAATTCCGTCGTCCAGACGGAGGAGTTAATGGAAGATGGTGGAACGTAAACCTTCAACATATTCATGTCGGCAACATGATCGATCCACCATCCACCCATATTGGTCACCTGACGTTGAACCTAATCGCAGCTCTATTCACGCATATCGCTTTCACTGAGCAACAAAAAACCATAGATTTTGGGTCAGAAAGGATAGTTTTTTTTTTAAAATAGGGGATTTTTCAAAAAATTAAACTTTTTTTTTTGCAATGTACGTGGTGATCGTAGGTCAAAAATACTTATATGCCAGTGAGGTTAGCTAGAAAGGTTATCTGAAAAGGGGTTTTTGCGTTAAAACTGCGAAAAATTTGATAGATTTTTCCAGAAACCCACGTGGTTTCGACATTTTCAAGATGGCGGATCTCGCAGACATCCTCCAACCTAGACCTAGATAAATTCATATTAGACGGAATAGTCTACTTTCATAAATTATAATAGATTTCAATGTTATTCTCTCAATTACGCCAATGTCGGTGACTGAGAGGATGATATTTTGATATTTGCGTAGATTAAACCGTCTTTGACACCTCGTTCGGGTGACGAGGTTTTTATGAGAATATCCGCCATAATTTTTTATTGTTACGCAAAATTGTTCTACGGATCGAAATTATTCCTTGATTCAGACAGCTTTTAAATAGGATTACATCCACTTAAAACTGTTCGCCTGAAATATATGTGAATAAAAGGTCCTATTTGGTCTCTAAAACATCATTGTTAGGACTGTAGGTCGATATTTTATGACTGTAATCATAACTTTTATTTTAGTGGTAGCAGTGTTATTTTAATGTGAATCGCTAAGTGGCCGCATTTTGGCAACCGTGACCCTCATTTAGCTCTATTGGCTGCGAAATAGCCTCACGTGTTCCCGCCCACCCGTCATGCATTGCGGTATCACCCCATCTGCTCAGGCCGGCATAATTAGCATAAATTAGGCCGCGATTTTGGATTAGCGACACAAACGGCCAATGGCACTCACATGTCAAGGCCACATAGACCTACACGGCGTCTGGAAATAAAATAAGACTAGAATAAATTTTTCCAAAATATCTTTCTCAGTCAGGAAAGAGAGGCTGATTTTATTTTAATTGTATTACTAAATATTGCAAATCAGGTCGCAGATTGGGCGATATTTTTGTGAATGACAAATCAGTAGTCTACCTCTTCCAGACAGCCCTGAACTGCTAAATATGTTAATGAGTCCTGAGCCGGTGCGGCGCGCCAATCGACCACACGCACACCGCGTGCACGGTAGCCGAGACACACACCAACCGACAGCGTACTGCCATGCATACACCCCGCACATTATACGAGCGTACAGTCTAAATTGTTGGGCACTAGACTACAAGCACCGATACAAATCGAAGCAAGCGATTGATTCGGACGTCGATAAGAATGATTCTCATGGTGATTTCAATAAGTGATTCTATAAATTAAGACAAACTGTACACGCATAAGACATTCAGCCTATTTTTACCGAGAATGAAATTTTCTCGGGATGGGCATGATTTAAATATTTCTTATTAAATCTAAAATGAGACTTGACAGTTGAACTACGGCGACTACTTTGATACAGTGTATGTTTTTCGACTTGTGTTAAAATTTTTTTTCAACAATGGTCGAATAACCTAAGATTATAAGCATATAGTTTAGAATAGCAATTTAGCATTTATTCTGGCATTTGTTTTGCATGCAATTAACGACCTACAATCACCACGATTAATATGTTTGATGTCATATTGTAAACATTTCCACACATTTCCAAACATCTCTGCATAAAGATTTATCAGTCATTTCAGCAACCCCTGCACTCTATCTGCGAATCTACATGGACAATCTTCATAAATTCATGAATTATCTCACATCTAGACCTTTCTGAAGCTAGACAACTTAACACACAGTTTCCCACGCGGAGTGCGGCGATGAAACTAGTTGGTATGTTTTACATGCATACCATTTCAATACCCGTCTGAGATTGCAAAGTAGCCAATAGGTCAGCAACTCAGACGTTTTACTATTTAAACTAATTTCAACAAATAACTTTTCAAAATGGCTGAGGGAGGCGACAGTGAAGGTTTCGTGTCATCACCCCTCCACGGACAAGGGGCACGTCACAAAGATTCGTACTACCCGATGAGTGATGAAAATGCAGCAAAAATTCGCGGATTAAAAGCTGATTTCCTGCGGATTGCACACAATAGGCGTAGTAGAGGGTTGTCACAGAGTGATTCATCAAGAAGCCCTTCGCCGGTCAGATGTCAACCTCCACGACGTTCAGCTAATCTGCCGAAATTCAAGATAGCAACTTTTTACTCAACGGATGTGGAGTTATGGTTTAATCAAATTGAAACACAATTTGATTTACACCAGATAACAGACGATGATGAACGTTACAGATTGACATGTGCTGCACTCTCTGGCGAAGTAGCGTCCGATGTTAGAGGCATTCTATTACAACAGCTCCTCACTCATAAGTACGAAAATTTGAAAGCGATCCTAATCGAACAACGAGGCTTAGCGACACCGGAGAGAGTCAACAAGGTGATTTCAGGCGAAAAACTTGGATCCGACATACCGTCTAGATTTCTCAGGCGGTTGCAGAAGACAGCTGGCTTTGGTACAAAAGCGGTAGTAGGCAAGGCCGTTATCCGCCAAGCCTTCATTCGACAAATGCCGCCTTCAGTTCGTGCGCACTTAGCTACACAACCAGATAGTGCGTCGCTAGAGAATTTGGCCATGTTGGCCAACCGCGCTGTTGCCGCTGAGAAGGACGTCGATGAAGCTAAGCCGGGGGTTGCTGAGATAAACGTCAGTGAGAGCGGGAAGTTCATTGGACTGTTGGAAGACCTGTCTGCAGGCTCAAGAAACTAGAGACAGCCACAGCCAAGGCTACAAGAAGACATACAGACACTCACAACCAGCCGAGAACCGTGCCGCCAAGACACAGTTCGTCCCGTATGTTCAAGCAAAACCTTTTATGCCCAATAATAAAGCTGTTACTAGGCAAGACATATCAAATTATAACAAAAAACGCAAACGACGCAAAGTAACGTTGCTCAACCGATCGACACAGCCGATGCACCTGTTTGTTTTTATCACCAAACATTCGATGACAGAGCACGCACGTGCAGAGAACCTTGCGCGTTTTCTTAAAACTAATCGGCTGGAGCAAGACAGCCACTCTTGCATCTGGCGAAATAACCAAGGCGCGACATGGCTCTGCGGAGCTTCCTTTCCCAGCTTATCCCCCTCTAAGTTATTATACGTCGCAGACAAACACAACAAGTGTAACTATTTAATTGACACGGGCGCAGCGGTCAGCGTGTTACCAAAGTCTTGAGCTAACAGGACTTCAGACGCTGCCTGCCTGCCCCTAGTTGCAGCTAATAATACTACTATAAACACCTACGGTAATTGTAGACGCGTCGTCGACATTGGTCTTAAACAAGATTACGCGTGGACTTTCATAGTAGCGGATGTCAAACAACCAATCATAGGAGCTGATTTTCTCATACATTATAGCTTACTGGTAGACCTAAAAAGTCGTTGTCTGAGAGACATGCGAGCAGGTTTAGCCATACCAGCTACCTTATCGTCTATTAAACCGTTATCACTGGATAGAGTCGACACCGTTCAGAACGACTACACAAAGTTATTAGGTCAGTTTCCGGAACTGACTCGTCCTACAACGAAGGGCGAATCGGTTAAACACGGTATAACACACAAGATAGTGACAAAAGGCCACTCAGTATTCGCGCGCCCACGACGCTTAGCACCTGATAAACTAGTCACTGCGAAACGCGAGTTCGATGACATGATTAAGTGGGGCGTTATCGAACCCAGCGACAGTGAGTGGTCGTCAGCGCTTCATATGGTGCCTAAAAAAACGGAGATTGGAGACCGTGCAGAGATTATAGAAGTTTAAATGCTCAGCCAGTACCGGATCGATACCCGATTACGCACATACAAGACTTTACCCAACGTTTAGGGGAGTCGAAAGTTTTTTCAAAAATAGACTAAGTACGGGCATACTACCAGATACCGGTCGAACCGTCCGACGTGCATAAAACAGCGGTTGCAACACCTTTCGGTTTGTTCAATTTCACTAGGACACTGTTTGGCTTAAGAAATTTTGGCCAAACTTTTTATTGATCACGTTACGCGCAGATTAGTTTTCGTGTTCGTATATTTGGAAGATATTTGGACGGTACTACCGAATTAAGTTTTCTAGGACATCATGTTAGTGCAGCAGGCATTTTACCGTTAGCAAGCGCTGTTGATGCTATAGTAAGAGCTTTACGTCAATTGGGAATGATAAACTATTACCATAGATTTATTCCAAATTGTGCCGATAAGTTGACACCATTAAATCAATTGCTCACGGCCGCCATTGAAGGTCATACAATATTGTCACCTAAGTCAAATTTCGATTTGAAGTGGAATGAAAGTGCAAATTCTGCGTTTATCGAGTCTAAACAAATACTTGCTCATGCTACACTTTTAGTACACCCAGACCATACTGCACCGTTGAATATCACGTGCGATGCCAGTGATTTCGCCGTAGGCGGCGTTTCACACCAGTACATTAATAATGTCTGGCAGCCACTTTCATTTTTTAGTAAAAAACTAACTCCCGCAGAGACACGTTACAGTGCGTTCGATCGCGAACTTTTAGCAGTGTACGCTACTATCAGACATTTCAGGCACAACTTAGAAGGCCGTTATTTTTTCGTGAACACCGACCATAAGCCTTTAACTTTTGTAATGTCATCAGTCACCGAAAGCCCGTCACTGTGACAAACAAGGCAGTTGGCTTTTATCGACGAGTTTTCGACAGATATAAGATATGTGAAAGGAGAGACAAATTTCGTGGCCAACTCTTTGTCACGATCGACCGTGTCCTTCATTGATAATACATCAACCATAAATTATAAAGATTTAGGTACAGATCAAGCTTTGGATACAGAGTTCACACGGTTGCGACATTCAAAGTCATCTACCATAAATTTTAAATTCCTCAAATCATTTGATAACAATTTGATTTGGTGTGATGTATCAACAGGACACATTCGGCTGTATGTTACAGAAAAATTTCGAAAACAGTTTTTTTCGAACTTACACGGCCTGGGTCATCCATCGCATAGAGCTACGAAACCATTAATTAATACAAGATTTGTCTGGCACAGAATGAATATAGACATTGCTAAGTGATGCCGTTCTTGTAAAGGTTGCCAGACCGCTAAAATATCTCGCCATAATAAGCCAGTTTTCGGCAAATTCGACGAACCCACAGAGAGATTTGACCACATACATATAGATATAGTCGGACCCTTGCCATATGCCGATGGTTTCAGATATCTACTGACTTGTGTAGATCGTTTCACACGTTGGCCAGAAGCTATACCGCTAGTGGATATAAGAGCCCAAACGGTCGCCGATGCCTTCTTTAGTGGGTGGATAGCATGGTTTGGGATTCCCACTATCACCACATATAGGGGCGCGCAGTTCGAATCAAAATTATGGGATGGTTTATGTAACCAGTTCGGGATAGTACGAAACCGCACAATGAGCTACCACCCCCAATCGAACGGCATGGTCGAACGTTTCCACCGTCAACTTAAAGCAGCTATTATGGCACACGAATCACCGAATCCATGGAGTTATTAAAGAGTTATTGGGTAGGTCAGCCGCCGAAATCGTTTACGGAAGACACTTAGACTGCCGGGCGAATTTTCACATAAATATAACGTTGACGCACATACTGACTTAGATAACAATTCTGATAAGCTCCGCGTGGCCATGTCGCGTCTCCGTCTTTGCCCACCGCGCGACTCAACTCAGAACAACATTTTCCAATTTAAGGAAATCGACACATGCTTACATCTATTTTTGCGACGAATCGCAATTGCACCGCCTTTGACCGCCCCTTACGACGGCCCGTATAAGGTTATCGTGAGGAGCGGCAGAGTCATGAAAATCCTAGTTAAAGGCAAGATAGAAACGGTCTCCCTTGACCGAGTTAAACCTGCCATAGGTACAGAAAAAAGGCGTAAAACGCAAACTAATACAAATACTTCGAAAAATACTGCGACAGTTCGAAGGGAACCGGCTCTCAAACAGAATTTCGAAAAGAAGAGAGCTGAACCGAAAGCGAAAACACAGACACGGTCTGTGGCGGTTCAACATGGTACGAATTTGGCTACTACTTCACAGCATAGTGCTAATAGAGTAAATTTGCCTCAACAATTCACCCCTTATGTAGCGCCGCATTCGCGAATCCCCGCCGTATTCGAAGGTATATTCACGTATACCTTCGAACTTACAGGTTGAAACCCCTAATTCAAACGAAACGATTAAACCACCAAATGTTCAAAACAATTCGAATATCGCCAAAGGCGACCAAATTGTACCAGATGCAACCGTAAAACAAACCAGAGTTGGACGAAAAATCCAGACTCCAGCACGTTTCGTGCAGATGGTCCACGCTTTAGTAGCGCCTAACGACATCTACTGCGGGACCAGCTGCACGAGCTGTAACAATCATAATTTGTAAATATAAAGTTTGCCAGGCCTAGCGTAATTAAAATAATGATGTCAAATGTTACTTAATTAGGTTACTTATAGAAGTAATTTTTTTATCAAGTACTAATGTAATAATTAGATTCATGAAGGTTGGCCATTACCCGTAGCGCAGCAGCATAATTCGCAAAAAAATTAGAAGGAACATTGGTGTTATGAGGAATGGAACATTGGGGTTAAAAGGATTGGAACATTGGTGTTAAGAGGATTGGATCATTGGTGTTAAGAGGATGGGAACTCAGATATAATTATTAAATATTAACTCGTTATGCTGCGCCTGCGAGGTTACCAACCACCAATGCTGTATTCTCACAAATGACTGTTTTTACTCTTTTGATTACTGTATATTGGTTTTGTGCGTTTCCCAGGCGGAGCGACAAACCGACGCTACCACCACAAGTTGGCTTGATTCATACGTTTACACTTAACCCGGGGGTAATGTGGGGTTAGCGTTTCACCGTCCGTAACTGCTCGGCTTTTCCCGATCATTGACGAGTGACGGGGACCGCCGAGCCTCGTTCTGACTAGACCACGCCACGACGAGCGCGCCTGTAGCGAGGCGCACCAACCAGTTAATTCAAAGCCGCTGAAGCAAACGGACGTACGTCAAGAGCTCAGGGGCCTAGCCGCATGGCACCAATCGCCACGCTCCGCTTGGGAACTGTGTGTTATATGAATGTCTAGACTTCAATAAAGTGAGAAATACCTGAAGAATGATTTATTGAGCATTATTTAATTCCGTCGTCCCGACGGAGGAGTTATGGAAGATGGTGGAACGTAACCTTTCAACATATTCATGTCGGCAACACAATCGATCCACCACCCACTCATACTACACGCCACTGTCACAGGTTTAGCGTGAGTGGCTACATGCGGGTGCACTCTCAGTGGACACGTGACGCTGATCAATCCAATTGTGGCTGTCGTTTACAATATTGGCCAAACACCATTATGACTGCCATATTTTCACATAGGTATAGTGAGTGCATACATAGCTTGCCCGTCTTGCTATATAATAGTCAGATTCACATTCGTTTACAATGCGGGCCAAACACCATTATGACTGCCATATTTTAACATTGCTGTATAATAGTCAGATTCGCATTGACCAGAGTGATTTCTAAGCAACATAAGACGTTGAATAAACGTAGGTTTGATGTTGGTGCAACGTCGTAGACGTTGTGCCAATGTTGACCCGGCATCAGCTCAGCGACTTGTGTTTGCTTAGTAATTAGGTTATAGCCAAACGATTTAAAAAACCAATTGCATGCTTCTTCTGGCAAAACTGTTGTTTAGTACTATGTAGACCTAACTATGTAAACTAGTTATCTGAGTCAGGGAATTTTGTTAGGCAAGCTTTCACAGAAAAAGGTTAGTGGACAACTGCTGTCATATAGAAGATTGTTTCTATGAAAATAGTAGCTCTGTCCAGTGTTGATCCATTTGCTGCTCTAACTATTTCTAGCACTGGGAGTGTTCCTTAAAATTTCATCCATGTCATTTAATTTTTGCTGCATTAAAAATCTGTGTATCACCGACACTCTATATTTTTACCCTCCACCTAACAGTGTTCCTATAAAGCTATCAGAATCCATCTAGTAGCCTAGGCCTAAGCACTCTTGAGAAGATCCCTGGGGAAATCGGTGGAAGACTTTAACACAAATTTACTAGTGGGATGCACCTCATGAAAACATATGGGCCTGCTTCAATATACTGTACCTGCAATGACTATGATGTCATATTTCATAAAATTCTTACCGCAGAGAAAATCAATATGATAACAAGTAATTTATTCTGAAAAATTCCAAAGGAATAAGCAGAAAATAAGTATATTTTTAAAGTGATATAATGTTGTTTTCCATTTAATTCCGCGATGCTACAGGCTCAGTGGGGCCAGTTGTTCCTGTTCTTATGACTCGCATTGCATATTTTTTTACCAGACATTCCGAATAATAATCTTTTTTTTGCAACTAGTCATTTCTAATTTTGTTATTAATTGATATTATTAGTTATGTTTATTATTTTATCTTCAGGATAATAAAATGATGCCGAGCTGCCATTGCCTGCTCATGATTTTTTGTTTAATTTTTTTCTCACTCCCGATTAATCAAAACTGCTGTTGATCAACTCAAATAGCTCTAAATGCCACATAAACAAGTATTGTTTTCAAAATTTCCTTGGGAAGGACCCCCAGACCCCCCTTCGCAGCGCGGCGCGCTACTCTCCTCCAATACTACTACTTCATATTCAGAGTGTACGGCATCCATTCTCATTTGGACGCCCATTTATTTATTTCTAGCTAAAAAACTGATGTACATGCTTTATAGTTCAAAGCTATAATTTTAAGTATATGTTCATTAGGTATCGCCTGTCTGCATTTTGTTCCTAATTGATTTACACAGGGCTCTCAAGGTCAGGATTCGAGGGGAGACTTGAAACTCTTTCTTCTGAGAACGTCGCAGCGTGGGAAACATCGTAACTTTCCCATTCATCATATATATTTGTTACTAAAATGTATTTAACCCTTTGACTTCCAGGCCGGAGTGCATGCCAGGATCCAGATATACTGGTGTAGGAGTTCTATTTTTCGTCATTTAAAGCTGGAATTGCTAACGCAATTTCCAGCTTCAAATGACGAAAAATACATAAATGTAGTATATATTTGACGAAAATTTGTGTCATTTTATGGTTACGTTCATTGACGAATGACGACGGAAATTTCCGTCATGTATGGCAGTGAAAAGGTTAAGCCCGCTTTCATTTATTACTGTTCTTGTAGCTCCCAACAAAAGTCACCTTCACAATAACAAAACAACCTCTTGTATGTGAGCAATTGTCAACCATATATTTTGGATCACGTTTTCGGAAGAGCGGCCGATCAAAAATAACAGCCGGTGGGAAATTGTCACCATTATTAATGAATTATGCGATATAAATGATAATTCAATATTATTGCCATAAGGTGATAATTATAAGCCTGGTGTTCGCGATCCACAACTTCAAGTGAGTGAAAATTATTCAGATTTGACAAAATGGAGGCCAACTCCTTTCAAATCTTGCTGGCTGATATCACATTTTATCTCTACCATATTTCGTTGCTGCACTATTTTAAATCCGTTGAAGTTTTAAAGTAGGCCTACAGTTATTTGGCAAGCCATACAAGAGGGAGTTCCAACATTCCAGGTTTTCTTTCACTGAAAGTCAGCTTCAGTCTCATGTGTGCGATATTTAATTAGTTTGTAACATCCACGCATTTCAAAGAGGAAGGGTGGGTCGTAGAAAATTGTTTTTAAGGAGCCCTGTGATTAGTCAATCGATATGGGGTGATATTTGTACCCCTGGTTGGTGGCAAGCTGGTAGTGGAGTCATCCCAGGAAACACAAGATATTGAAGCAATGTAGTTGTTGGTTAACCCTTTAACCGCCAAATTATTCAATCTGAATTATCACCCACTTGAAGTTGTGTCTCGCTGACGCGATCCACAACTTCAAGTGAGTGAAAATTATTCCGATTTGACAAAATGGAGGTCAACTGTTTTCAAATATTGCTGATTGATGTCATATTCTATCTTTTACATGTTTAAAGGGTGGTATTTAATGTGCTAATAAAAAATAAAAACCCGAATATATATGCGACACCGGCGGTTAAAGGGTTTAATATTGGGTCACAGTCCAGACTCGTATTACTGTAGCATCACCAAAAAAGTAACAAAACACAGATGTAGCACATATATTATATGTATTTAAGCCTTATTTCTAGCAGATATTTATAATATAGACACCACTTAACAACATATTCACACGAAACACGCCTTCTTCATTATACACGCACACAACAGTAAGTATACAAGTCATCTGTGTAACCCTTGTAGCGCTGAGGCTGAACACTGACTACAATAAAAGCAGGAAATAATTCGCCACTTTCTGCTGGAAATAACTACACTTTTAACAGAAACAACACATGTTTGACTGAGCATAACTTAGACATTATGATTCATTGCAAGCTGTGGTATAGCAGCAGTGACACGCAACTTGTAGCGAATCAAGTGCTCTACACAATGACTTCAACACGCCAAGGGTTACTTTGTCAGCAGCTGTGTGACTTCTGAATGATTCTGATGAGCTTAATTTAACAATTTATATATTACGAAATCTTGCACGTCTGCCCGTGATAGTTCGCATCGCCTGCTGCCATTAACAAAACAGTCTCCTGCAGCAACATTTCCTATACAATTTTCCCTACAACTTTATCTTTGTAACAACGTCCGTCTTTTCCCCATCAATTGTAGAACCACGTTGACCAGTCAGCGTCACCACAGTTCTTTCATTGTTAAAACCACCGAGACAAAGATAAAATAACTCAAAATAACGCCATAACGACATTTTGAGGCAATGAAATACCGCTGTGCGCGTTGCCTATAGGTTCACATGTCCTGCTATTTTAGCTCGTGCTTAACTCGTGTCAGGTACAAGCACTGTGCACGGAGTTTAGCACAAAATAAATTAGCAATACATGTGCCCCCGTTGCCACCCATACTGATTCACATGTCTTGCTATTTCAGCTCGCACTGTACATGGGTTTAGCACGAGCTCAAATATCAAGACATACCCAGAAAACACAAGACATTTTTATAACATTTGTACAACGTTGTCCCAACGTCTTCGACGTTGGTCCAACATTGTACAAATGTTATAAAAATGTTTTGTGTTTGCTGGGTATGACCCCGTTGGCTACTCATACGTGCGCTGTCGCCAGTACCGCCTTCACATATTGAGCTACGCCACACGCAGGTGACTTGCAAAGACCAGAGAGCGGTATATATGGCCTAAAACTGTTTCACATCGCAATGACATTGCTTTATTATAACTGTCTCAATGTTAAAACAATATTAAGACAAGGAAGTGAAACAATAAAAAAAAACACTGCCTTGTGCACGATGTTGCTCTGAAAAGCCACAAGGAAGTATCTGCTTACTTGTAACCTTACAAGTAGGCCTAAGAAGATACTGCATTTTGGATTTGCAAGGCGGGTGGTATAGTATGGTGGTATAGTGTAGAACGCCACGTCATTGTTTAATGACTTTGTTTCAATGTCGCAGCAACGTCATACGCGTTGTTTCTTTAACCTTTTATTTAACCACTCATTTCCTTGAAATTTCACATAGTTAACAATTCGACACCCAACAAACACGATGTGTCTAGCCAATGTTGGATTATTGTTGGTCCATCATCGCAGGCAACAGACCAACATTAACTCAACATTGGGTCTTGAGTTTGCGGGGCACATGGTAGGGGGGCCCAATGTCTTATCCTTGGACATGAAAGGGTGTATCTTCCATTTTTAGGACTTGGCAGATAGGCCTACATCATTCGGTGTTCCCACAAAACAATCGAAACAAATTATCCTGAATTTTCCCCGACTTTTAACAATTTTCCAGATTGAAAAACAGTATAATTTGAAAAGCCAGTAAATTAAACCAAATCTTCTTGAACTGCCTCCTGCACCAAAACACAAACTGCTGGTGAAACTGAACTATTTCAACATGCGTGCTGAGATTAATAATACCATTGCCGAGTTGAAAGTGTACACGGTCACTGCTATTATTAAACATAGTAAAATTAACTGACTTTCTCCTGACTTTTCTCAAATTGCAGGTTTTCCATGTCATGTGGGAACCCTGCCCTTTTATACCCTTTCATATTAGCTACATAGAATAACGCCCTTTCTTCTGCCAGAACAGCAGCCTGTGTCATTTCTTGGAGCTTCTGTTCAGCTTTTCCGGTGCGTTATTTGCCATGTTTGTGAAATCTCTGAATACCTCGTTGAATGTCTCGTCCCCTGAAAAAACAACGTCATCGAGAACCGATGTCAGTAATACAGTATATGCGTGTGCAAAACATGTGTACACCGTGAGAATATAACGTAAATTATTGCTTTGATGAAATGATCACGTTGTTTTGCTTACATGGTTATAGAGTCATAGTCATCTAGAATTGACTTTTTGGCAACACACACTCTTCGATTATTCATGTACATTCTACTTCGATTATTCACGTACATTCTACTTCGATTATCTACCTACATTTTACTTTGATTATTCACGTACATTCTACTTCGATTATTCCTGTACATTCTACTTCGATTATTCCTGTACATTCTACTTCGATTATTCCCGTATATTCTACTTTGATTATTCACGTACATTCTACTTTGATTATTCACGTACATTCTACTTTGATTATTCACGTACATTCTACTTTGATTATTCACGTACATTCTACTTTGATTATTCACGTAGGTCTACATTCTACTTCGATTATTCACGTACATTCTACTTTGATTATTCACGTACATTCTACTTTGATTATTCACGTACATTCTACTTTGATTATTCACGTACATTCTACTTTGATTATTCACGTACATTCTACTTTGATTATTCACGTACATTCTACTTTGATTATTCACGTACATTCTACTTTGATTATTCACGTAGGTCTACATTCTACTTCGATTATTCACGTACATTCTACTTTGATTATTCACGTACATTCTACTTTGATTATTCACGTACATTCTACTTTGATTATTCACGTACATTCTACTTTGATTATTCACGTACATTCTACTTCGATTATTCACGTAGGTCTACATTCTACTTCGATTATTCACGTACATTCTACTTTGATTATTCACGTAGGTCTACATTCTACTTCGATTAATCCCGTACATTCTACTTTGATTATTCACGTACATTCTACTTTGATTATTCACGTACATTCTACTTTGATTATTCACGTACATTCTACTTTGATTATTCACGTACATTCTACTTTGATTATTCACATACATTCTACTTTGATTATTCACGTACATTCTACTTCGATTATTCACGTAGGTCTACATTCTACTTCGATTATTCACGTACATTCTACTTTGATTATTCACGTACATTCTACTTTGATTATTCACGTACATTCTACTTTGATTATTCACGTACATTCTACTTTGATTATTCACGTACATTCTACTTCGATTATTCACGTAGGTCCACATTCTACTTCGATTATTCACGTACATTCTACTTCGATTATTCACGTATATTCTACTTCGATTATTCACATACATTCTACTTTGATTATTCACGTACATTATACTTCGATTATTCACATACATTCAACTTTGATTATTCACGTACAGTCTACTTCGATTATTGACGTAAATTCTACTTTAGTTATTCAGATCAATTTCCACATGAGGCTATAAAAATGTACTTTTAAATCCAGAATTATTTTACCGTGTCCAGATATGCCTTCTGTTTCTTGCATTTCTTCGTTGAGTTTGGCGAGTCTGAGTCTGAAAAAAATTGCATAGTGATACTAAGTGGTGATCTAAGGCCATTTGAATGCTTTCTAAAGTAACGTTTTGCTAAAATATAAGCTTATTTCAATACGTCTTCAATATCGTACATAACTCTTATCAAGTAAATATATATGTTTTTTTCTCAATAAATTATATGTTAGAACAGAATGATTTGACACGAAATACTTAAAACTAATTTAAGTGAAGAAAAAAATATTTCTAATTAAATTTAAATAATTTAGAAAAATCAGGTGTTTTTTTTCAAATGTCCGCACTCATCACTGAACGTTGCAACTTATTTTCCAGATGGTTGCCGTCAGACTTTTTATTCAATTCATTCTCCAGAGAAATTATTATCCAGAAATGTCACGTCAAATTTGCAATGAATCCCAACAAACGGTTAGAAGATATCTTCATACGGAGTAATAGTTATCAAACGTTGTTTCAGAATTCACGTGTTTCATTCAGTTATTATGCACATTGCATCATTAATTTATTTTTATAATATTAAAAAGAAAACGACATGGTTCGTCGCAGCTCGGTGCATCGTGACGTCACGTTGGTCTTAAAGGGTCTTATGTGTCACTTTGTAAAGTGGCAGGTGAGACCCTGAAAAACAGACTTAATTTTCCTACAACTAAGGGTTTTAGAACGAAAATTTCCATGAAACTGCTTTACCAATACGAGGTAATTTTCTTTAACTTTTCACCCACTTCACAATTCTCGACTTGTAGTGGATGAAGATGACAATGGTAAACTCAGGCTTGAAAGGGTTAATACAAAGGTGACAATATGCATAATCACTCTGTTTTTCATACTTACAATGTGACAATATCAGCGTTTGCGTTATCAACAGCTATTTTCAAGGGGTCCTGTTGTAAATAATAATATCTATGTAGAAAGTCTGATATCAAAGTTTCTGATTAACATAAAAAGACTGTAATTAGCTATTTGCCATGAATAATTCAAATCTTAATTCATCTCTAGCTACTACGACTCATAACTTAGAGTAAAATATTACCACTCATGTTTATCTCTTTCAGACTGGTCTTTACTTTTTGGACATTTAATTCTTGCTAACAAATTATTATTTTCGGCTGGAAATTGCGTTAACCCTTTGAACACCAATCGCGAAAAATTCCAACCACATAATTCGTTTGTTTGCAAGAAATAAATGTAAAAAAAAAAATATCTGAGCATTTACAATCATATATTTCAGAAGTTTTGATGATTATCTCAAGTTACATAAAAAATGTATCGCTAGAGCCAATGTCAATCAAGGGTGTTTTTTTAAAAAAAGACACATAATAATAATAATCATCTAATAATATTCTCGTATACTGTACAGTTATACTTTGTAAATTTATGGCATTAAACTATGATTTGGTGGTGTGTTTGCTATTTATATCCAAGTAAACAAAGAACATTGACCCAATGTTAGGTTGATGCTGGCCATCGTCTTCGACGCTGGACCAGCATTAACCCAACATTGGGTCAATTTCCTATGTTTGCTGTGATAATGTAATTACCACTTATAAATGGTCCTGGTCGTTTAACACTCTGTCATCTAAGTCATCTAATTTTAAGTTTCACCCACTTAATGTTGTGTCTCGAGACCGCAGTGAAAATTACTCATATTTGTTGATAAGGGGACCAAAACCATTATAAATGTTGATGATGTTTAAACACATTTTATTCCCAATACCTGTGATTAAACCTGCTAATAAAACACAATTAAAAACGACCATAGGGCTTAAAAGGTTCTCACTGATAACAATCAGGAAACCGCGAATCTGGATTCAATCCAGAAACTACCTCAGCAGGCACGAGACGTTGACCCAATGCTGGCTCAAGGTTGGTCAGCGTCGAAGACGCTGGGCCAGCATTAGGCCAGAATTGTATCAATGTCCTGCGCTGCCTGGGCGTCTCACCTTTCCGTCCATATCTATGGCATGCTGATTGGCGTTTCTTTTCAGCAGCTGGCATACTTGCCTGTAAAACACAGCACATTTTCCATTTATATTGGATGTCATTGGTGTACCATATATCGTTTTTTGGGGGCTTGGTTGTCAACAGTTAACACTTTGTCCGCTAAGTTAGCAAGTTCAAGTTTTCACCCGCTTGAAGTTGTGTCTCGCTACAACGACCCACAACTTCAAGCGGGTGAAAATAACTCGCATTAGTTTGATTTGAGACCAAATATTTTCAAATCTTGATGTCTAAACACCCATTTCATTATTATTAACCCTTTAACTGCCAAATTATTCAATCTGAATTTTCACCCACTTGAAGTTGTGTCTCGCTGGCGCGATCTACAACTTCAAGTGAGTGAAAATTATTCAGATTTGACAAAATAGAGGTGAATTCTTTCCAAATCTTGCTGGTTTAATGTCACATTTTATCTTTAACATGTTTAACAGTTGGTACTAAATGTGCTAATAAAAATGAAAACCGGAATATATGCGGCACCGGCGGTTAAAGGGTTAACCTGCTAATAAAACGACTCTAGCCGTGGTTAGCGGCGTAAGCGTTGAAATATGGCATCATATACTTCCTTTGGAATTTATAGGGTGTATCTCCCATTTTCCTCGGTGGGATTTTTAAACTTTTCAATTCAAGGTGATACATTTTTATGATTGGCCCACTTTTACACACAACAGGACGTCGAATATGTTTTGTTATTCAATGCAGGGAATAAGATTTTTTAAATCGAATTACTTTTTAAAACTTTTTTTTCTAAAAAAACAATGAGTGCGCCATGCACGAAGGGGTGTCCCAGTCAAATGTGTATGTAGGAAGTATTAGCAATGCCAATGTCAACTATAGAGCGTCAATCGCCTAAATTCTGTTAAATGGGATATTAGCATACTTAAAAATATCGCAACTGTCATCAATAACACAGCCTTCATTAAAAAGTAACTATATTTATAGGAAGCACTTTTCAAAAGCGGGACAATATCACAACGTTTTAAAAGTAGGTGGACATCTGTGACGTCACCCCACATGAGTATGGGTAGAGCCAGCATCCCGTGTAAGCAGGGGGGAAACGTCTTCCCCATACTCGCCACAAGATGGAGAAACCCTATTGCCTACGGTCCTTATGTCTCAAGTCAAAAACGCGGGTTTCATGTTCCTAGGCAAGACTAGACACATGTGAAACGCAGCAAAACACGGCTTTCATTTTCCCAGACAAGACTTGACACATGTGGAACGCAGCGAAACGCGGTTTTTATATTCCCAGACAAGATTTGACACACGTGAAAAGCAGCGAAACGCGGTTTTCATGTTCCCAGACAAGACTTGACATGTGGAACGCAGCGAAACGCGGTTTTTATATTCCCAGACAAGATTTGACACACGTGAAAAGCAGCGAAACGCGGTTTTCATGTTCACAGACAGGACTTGACACATGTGAAACCAGCAAAACGCGGTTTTCATTTTCCCAGACAAGACTTGACACACGCAGAGAAACGCGCTTTTTATATTCTCAGACAAGATTTGACACGCGTGAAACGCAGCGAAACGCGGTTTTCATGTTCCCAGACAAGGCTTGACACACAATGAACACAGTTGCCTGCGTTCGTCATGTGTCAAGTATTATGCGCATGGTGATCACCCATCCTGGACATACCCTGTGTGTCCTAGCAGTGTGGCGTGGTGCAGTGGAGACCTGGCGTGGTCGTCTTTGTGATCCACTTTGGACCCGTTAACCAAGAGAAACTCCACAGTGGCCATGGACCCCTGTAATCATACAGCAATACAAACAATCAAGCAGACTCTTTGACTACAAGCACCTTAACCCTTTAAGCCCTCACGATGCATTAAAGCATCATTTTACATCCCTGAAAACAAGACTTAATTTCCCTACAAGCAAAGGTTTTGGAACGAAAATGTTCATGGAACTGGTTTACCAATACGTGGTAATTTTCTTATATTTTTAAACCGCATCAAATCATCTTCATCCACTACAAGTCGAGAATTGCGACAGCAATTCGCGGCTTGTAGTGGATGAAGATGACTATGGTAAATTCAGGCCTGAAAGGGTTAAATCAATTAACCCTTTTATCTCATTTAAATATTCACCATCTTAAAGTTGTGTCTCGCTGCCGCGACCCACACCTTTAAGTGACCATTACTCATATTTGTTTAATTAGAGACAAATCTTGATGTTTAACCCTTTAAGCCCTCACGATGCATTAAAGCATCATTCTACATCCCTGAAAACATACTTAATTTTCCTACAACCAAGGGTTTTAGAACGAAAATTACCATGAAACTGGTTTACGAATTCATGGCAGTTTTCTTTAATTTTTAAATCACATAAAATCAGCTTCTTCCACTACAAGTCGGGAGTTGCGACAGCAATTCGCGCTTGTAGTGGATGAAGATGACAATGGTAAATTCAGGCTTCAAAGGGGTAAACATTCATTGGCCTGCGTTTGTCAGTATCTCACCCCCTCGATGCCGACAATGAGCGGCGTTCTTCCTCCCTGGGCTGGGTTATGCCAGTTAGGATTGGCTCCGTGTGCCAGTGCTTCCCTCATCACCGCCAAGTTCCGAGCCTGACAACACATGTATCATATAAGTTAATATCTGACAATAACACGTAAAACAAACACATTTTCAAACATAATTATTTAGATGTACTCAGGCTATTTTTCATAATTCCATTACTTTATCTACATATTGGGTATATGATTGCTGTTAATTGAAGCAATTGTCGTTATGGTGAAAATGTATATTGGGGGATGTGGTAATACATGATTACTTGTGTGGCTCTTAACAATAGTAGGTGGGTGTCATGGTTACACGTGTGACATTGCACAGTAGTGCCCAGCAAACCAATACACTGACACAATGCTGGGTCAATGTTGGCCCGCCGTCTCCGACGTCGGCCCAGCATTGACCAAGCGTTGGGTAAATGTATCGTGTTTGCTGGGTGGGTCGGCGCTATGGCTACCTGTGTGGCTTTATACAGTAGTAGGTCGGGTGTTAGTTGGCTGAGATCCTCTATAGATGTGATAGATTTGGCGTCTTCACTGGCTTCACCGTCTGAGTCGCTGACTGATCCGTCAGAGTCTACTGATTCTGGGACTGCGATGGCTGCTGCCTCTTCTACAAAAATACAGCGGTTTCAATAATAAATTATGAGGACATTTGATAAACGTCTCAACCTATAAGTTTTTGATTTTATCCTCATCAGATTTAAAATCATTATTCAAAATGTGCGCTATTCTAAGCTAGAATATATTACAATTAAGTACTAATCAGCACGATTATTAAAATGAAAACAGGGGCGTATGTATGATTCCTTAACGAGAGTACTCCATTATTACCTAAATGATTGTGTCAGACACTTTCTCGTCCTTCAACTACAGTAAGTACACATTCATATATCGTCCCTCCAAAAAAACCGGCGTTACAACCACATTAACTGTCTTAGACACATATTTAACAGTTTTTACTCAGAGTCAAAATAAGCTTAATTAAATTTTTTTTTTACACAATAGTCCGATGGAGTTGAAGATAAAATCAGAAAAGGCTTAATCACTTTTAACTCCTTATGGTAATGACTACTATATAAGTATTATAGGACAATGAGCTAAGCTGTATAGGTTATAAGTATCTTATTCAATTAAGCAGGTATTCATGTTGAATAATTAGGCTGGTATTCATTTAAATGACTGTTTTCGCTGAGTCGTCTTATAATAACAAATCTATTTGCAGTATTTAATTATGAACATTTAATTCGGGTAGAAATTATAGGATACTATATGTATATTAAACAAACCTCCTGAGCTGGTCTTTGGCTGTGGATAGCTTCTACGTGCACCAAACACAAGCGTCTCTGGTGTGCTTTCACTATCTTCTGGAACAAAAGGTGCAGATTTTTATAATACTGCAATAAGTATGTACGTCATGGTTATGTAGACCTTCATATTTTGCACAAGCACGTGTCTTGACCCAAATGGTGGACAATGGGCAAAAATAAATAAAGCTGGTTGATTCCCCCTAATGAACGTAAATGATTTCCGCTGATTAGGGCAACAAATCTTCTCCGCTGTAATATTACCATAACGGGGGTGGGGTGTGATGATTATGACGTGTCACACGCCAAAATGCCTCCAAAGAAAACATATGGTGAGCGACAGGTAATCTAGTTAGTGAAAAAGTTAGTGAAATAGCTGAAATGTTTTTTCCCATTGCCAAATAGGACGCAGCCCAGAAAACACAAAAACTCCGTCCAATATTGTTTTACTGTTGGTCCACCGTCTGCGACGCTGGCCCAACGGTAAAAAAGCATTGGGCCAACGTGCTGTGTTTGCTGGGCTAGGTACCTACCTTGTGGGACAGGTTTGTCCTGGGACTGGCTGGATTTCACTGGAGATGACACTGTACGGAGCGGGGACCTCCTCTTGATCCGGGACACGGTCCACCTCTTGATGGGACTCATCACTTCGTCGCTGGTAGGCAGGCTCTTCAGGTACGCCTTCTCCACATACTTCTTCCTGATCCACTTCTCTCTCAATTCCCTGTCACACATAATTAACCAACTATATTAGTTTGTTTTCTGACGCTACGCCAGATCATGCAGTTAGACCCTGTTATATCTTACTGTCGGGTTCACCACTGCCTCCGTTCCTTCCCACTAGAGACTCCCCTTTCCTATGGAAAATCTTCTTTCAAAATGTACCACTCTTTACATTGAATCCAATACAGACGCATTTCGGTAGCCTGTTTTTAGCCCATTTCCTTTGTATTTAAGGGCATTATCACATTAAAAAAGGTTGAACGAATCTTAATTTATTGTTGGGCCAGCGTCGCAGATCGGATCAAAGTCTCGTGTTTGCTGGTTACACGTGGGCGGGGGCCCTAGGGTAGTGGTTAGCACCGCTGCCTTTCACGCCAGAGTTCGGGGTTCGGTTCCCGGTCTCGGCGGTTTGAAAGAAACAAGAATGTTTCTTCCCCATCCACGTGTGAAAGTCAGTATTGTGGGGAGCCTCCGTGACCGAGAGGTAGCGTACTCGGCCTCAGACCGCCAGGGCGCGAATTTCGAGTCCTGTGTCAGGAGGACAGTGTCATCTCAATCATCTCACCATCCTCAGGAGGTTCTCCTGGCCCAGTTTAGCCTATATGTGCACAAAGGTGGCCTAAAGCCCGATTCATTTCATTTCATTTGGTCACACGTATAATACGAGATTTTACTGCTAATCATTGCCTTATCCAACTGAGTGATTCATTGATGTATTACTTCAACGGTCTCACTGCTGAGTAAACCTAACTCCTTGACAGCACATAATATAATATCCCAGTCCCGCGTAAACTGGGAAGCACCCCATCCTAGAAATATAGGCCACATCAGAGAGTGCCAGTTAGAATCCATTAAGAGGGTGCTAATAATAACCGCTATAACGGCATATGACATCAACCTTTACCTTATAACAGAGGTCAGCCGGACACCATAATCCACCGCCCCGCCCGCCCGATTGATTCTTTCAGGGTGTAGTGCATCCTTCCTTGAACTCTCACATTTTGTTTTACAGTAATGGTCAAGCTATCTAATACAGTTTGCAATGTATATTACATATAATGATGACCACAAGTCGGCCATTTTGAATTTGATCGAATTTTTGAAGGCAATACATGTATCCCTCCCTGAAATATACCATTTTGTTTTACAGTAATGGTCTAACGATGTGGCAAGGTTTGCCAGAAATCGAGCATGTTCAAGTTGATAATGGATGATAGTCAAACATTTTGAATTTAATCGAGTTGAATTTTTTCAGAACATATCCCACTTTGAAACCGCACATGTTGTTTTACAGTAATAGTCTAGCAATGTAGCACGGTTTGCCAGATATCGGGCATATCCACTTTGATAATGGCCGATAGTTGGTCATTTCGAATTTGATGGAGTTGAAATTTTTCATGTCAAATCCCTACCTGAACCGCACATTTTGTTGTATTGTTATGGTTTAGCTATCTGGCAGATATCAGCAATATCAAAATAAGTAAAGCTATTTTCGCCTAGAGATGTAGTTCAAATTTCGTTTCGGATTTCCGAGCTATGCTGCACGCATCATACATTATTTACTATCGTGACGTGTTTTTGTGAAAATTTCGTGAGGGGACAAATTGTAATTTTACCGTTAATTGTTTATTCTTGAAACGTGTCAACATACCATTGATAATATCCGTGGCCCTGCATACGACACAGCGCTGTACTTCTCTTATTTTATATGCATGTACAGTATTTGTGACATTGATAACAAGGTGATTATGAAAAATATACTAAATTAAATTACTAGCTAAATAAATTATTTTTTGTGGATGAGAATGGCTGCAAATTTACTCAAACACACCGTGACAGCAATGCAATTATAAGACCATCATCAGTGTCGTTCGAATGTTGATGTCGCTGGAGCGCCCTTAACCCTTTAAGCCCTCACGATGCATTAAAGCATCATTTTACATCCCTAAAACCAGACCTAATTGTCCTATAACTAGGGGATTTAGAATGAAAATTTCCATGAAACTGGTTTACCAATACATGACAATTTTCTTTACTTTTTCACCCACTTCAAATCATCTTCATCCACTACAAGTCGAGAATTGCGACAGCAATTCGCGGCTTGTAGTGGATGAAGATGATTATGGTAAATTCAGGCATGAAAGGGTTAATACATCCGGATGACACAATATGTCAGCTACGCTATATGTCAGCGCTTTGCGACGCCAAATCACCTAGAGTTAGACCATAAACTTTTTTTACAATTTAACATTTAGAAGATATAACGTATTTTATAATCATAACATTTCGTTTTACCCACGTATTGAAAAAAATTCTTGTTCACTATTATGCTTGTAAGACAAGTTGCTATGCGGACGGGTTTTCCAGGTCGACCTGTCGGCCATTTGGAATTGGATCATATTTAAATTTCCAGGCCGCATCCCTCTCTGATACCCCACATTTGTTTCTTAGTACTACGCTAATCATCTAGCTATCTGGCTGGGTTTGCCAGATATCAGTTTTCATGATAGGCCTACTCCGCAAAGTATTTAATTTAATTATATTTTTTTTTATATTTTTATATTTTTTTATATTAAGCCAATGTGCTTGACCAACATGTAGTTCATGGTACAAACAGATGATAAGCTATTATAGAGTCACATAGATGTGTCACGTGACTGTGATCCACTTTATGGGTTCAGATATCTGCTCTGGACACAAAGTGCATGTCAAAATAACTAATTAGGCCAAATTACTGATAGAGTAGGATTGGGGCCGGGGCGATATGGGTGTGGGCCTATCCTAACTAGTGTGAACATTTTTTTCCTCTAAATCTTCATAGCTGTATCCATGGTATCAGGCGGGTAAAAAAGATTGTATCTGGTACAATAACACAATTGTGAATACATATAGCTATATCCAAGGTCTTGCTATATGACCTATATCTTACTACCGGAAAACTTCATTATGAGTGGCAAGGCAGTGTGTGGTACACTGTAAGGACTGTGTTTCCCAGTGAGTCGCATATACTCTTCGTCTGTGATCAAATATATAAGATCCGAATCTGATAATAGCTAATTTGTCGATGTTAACATTACTTTTGTGTTCATAAAATTTGCTTTGCTATTCAAATCTCCGACCATTTTTCAAATACTTTGTACAATCAAGAATGTTATATCTATATAACCTTCTTGGTACAATGTATACTTTTTTGACCATTTCCAATACCCCTGGTGTGTTGGTTTAATTCTTACATGTACAATGTCGTCTCCAAGTAGGTTTGTGAATACTGCATAGTGTTTCAGAAACAAGTATTGTCAAGAGACACCTCAAATTCACTTATAAAATGTGAATCCATATTGGTCGAGTTTCAAATTAAAGAATTATTACAGTTTTATATATCGTCCCTTTGCATATGGAAGATTTTATCTCATATCAAGGTGTGTATTGAGCCAAAAAAGAGGGTTTTTTAACCCACCGATACAGCTAAGAAAATTTTGATAAAACAATTGTGTGCATTCATAAGGATAGGTGTACATCCGTATCGCCCAGTGGGCGATGAGTGATTTCTGCTTTACGTCGCTTTTTGCAGAATAATGGCAAACACGTCCTTCTGGTGATCAACGAACTAAACCATTTTTATTGAACATACAATTACCATTATTTAGGTATTTATGGCTGAAAATGGATACAAATGTGACTATTAGCCCTTCACTGTCATCTTATTTAACCCTTTCAGGCCCGAGTTTACCATTGTCATCTTCATCCACTACAAGCCGTGAATTGTTGCCACAATTCTCGACTTGTAGTGGATGAAAATGACTTGTAGTGGGTGAAAAATTAGAGGAAATTAAACGAATTGGTAAACCAGTTTCATGAAAATTTTCATTTTAAAACCCTTGGTTGTAGGAAAATTCAGTCTGTTTTCAGGGATGTAAATAGATGCTTTAATGCATCGTGGGGGCTTAAAGGGTTAAATTTTCACCCACATGAAGTTGTGTCTCGCTACCGCGACCCACAACTTCAAGTGGGTGAAAATTACCCATATTTGTCTAATCTGAGACCACATATTTGCAAATTTATATGTTTAAACACACACTTTGCTCACTATTATCCCCAATAAATGTGATTTAACCTACTAATAAATCGGACTAAAAACAATTATAGTCGTGCTTAGCGACAAAAGGGTCGAACTACGAGTGCTAGTTCTTTATACTGATTAACCCTTTAACCGCCAAATTATTCAATCTGAATTTTCACCCACTTGAAGTTGTGTCTCGCTGACGCGATCCACAACTTCAAGTGAGTGAAAATTATTCAGATTTGACAAAATAGAGGTCAACTGTTTTCAAATCTTGCTGATTGATGTCACATTTTATCTTCAACATGTTTAAAAGGTGGCACTTAATGTGCTGATAAAAAATGAAAACCCAAATATATGCGACACCGACGGTTAAAGGGTTACCTATGGGAACATTATTTGAAAAATGATGTGATGTTGTTCCTGTCCACGTGTATCAGCCATGCATGTCCCTCAGTAAACCATTATAAGCGCTAATAATAACCACGTCTAGAGTCGTTCTCACCCTTCTTACTCGCCATTCAAACAAAAATATTTCGAAGGAGAAATAATCATTTGGTCGGACTGTCAGAAGTTTTTATTTAGATTGCACATATTTAAACACGTTTTCCCCATTTGAAGCTGTGGGTCCTGTTACCAGGACATAACTTCAAGTGGGTAAAAAATTAGGCTCTATAACCATGATAAACCTAAACCTAAACCTTACGCTTTAAATGTAAATTCTTACAGAACAGTTTAACATATAGAGTGATACATAAACACACTGTTAAATACGAACACATTTTATTTCATAACATTAATCATGTTAATCACTAGTAGTAGCCCACCTTATGCAATAGTTCTTATAAATATCTTTAAACGGTATTAAATCTTGCCTGAAGGCTACAAATCTTCAACTACAATTTTTAAAAATAATGTATCCTCATCTGTGAAGCCACTTGTTATGTCGTATAATAGGCTTTGTTGAATAAATAGCGGACGCCCAGTTGCAGAATTTAGCTCATTGACAGGTCTCTTAGAACACGAGCTCTGAGAGTCGGAATCTAAAATAAATTGCTCAGTCTTGTGCCGTGTTTGATAAGATTGATTCAGGGCAGTGAATGTGACTTTTGCCTCAAAAGGCCAGGGAAGTATGGCATCATTATCACTTCTCATAACGGCCAGAAATAACGAGAGATGTGTGTTTTTTCCAGCCCCATCTCCGTTCAGATAAACACGTGAACACAGTTTATATCCAGGCGTGCCGGTGAAGAATGGCTGTGAATACAGGGCTGGTTGGTTGGCGGCCTTGGCATCACGAAGTCTCCTCTCTATATTTGTTAGTTTCCACACCATCACACCGTCACGAGGGGCTACTTCTTGCCAAGCGTTCCACTTCTGCAGCTGATTGACTGAGGCGTTTTGATTGGCCGACTGTTTCTCCATCTCAATCACTCTAGTTTTCAGTGTTTTGATATCATCTCTTTGCTGTTTCGTGGATTTATCAACTCTCTCGATGACGTCAAATTGTTCCACAGCTTTACAGTGAAGAATTCCACCAGCTTTCTCACCCTCGTGTACTTTCTCCTTGATGATACCTAGCTTTGTATCCACTTCCTTATTGATCACTTCTTTATGGGATTTATCTCGTGATCCAAAACTAGCTTCGTCTCTGGAAGCCTTTCCTAATTGTTTGATTTCTTGGTTTGTTTTAGTCATATCGATAAGGCTTTGTGCGTCTTGGTTACTCCGTTCCAACAATCCCTCCACACGTTTCACGTTAGCACTAAGCTCCTTGACGTCTTCCTCACTGCGGGAGATTTTGTTGACAACTATTTCAATGTTTTCCTTGAGAGCCATGAGCTGTCGTGCTACTTGTGATTTCTGGTTATCTGTCAGCTGATCTCCGCCCCTCATTCCCACACATTCCCCAGCCTCAGGGCTCTGATGTACGCTCATCTCCATTCTAGGGAAGGAGTTCAGGCAATGTTTACATTGCACGAGTGCCAAGTCACAAATACCTTCATGCTCATGGTACTTTCGAAATCTTCCAGTCCAGCTACACCCCTTATTGAGGCATTGAATGCTTTCTCTGCCTAACTCACGAGCGATCGCCCTGTCAGGCATGATGGTATGCAAAGAGAGCCTAGTGGATTCACTGCCTTCGTCGACACATGCTTTACACTCGGGCTCGGCTTCTGTGCTATCTTCCAGAATTTGGTTGAAGCAGTTGAGACACACACGGTGTCCACAGTCTATTTGGTGTGGACTACGCAGTATGAGATGACAGTGAGAACATAGGTACTTCTCATGTTGATCCTGTGTGTTTGCTTTGAACAGACCAAGTGAGTACCCAGCAGCCGTATTGTCACTGATAGTGTCAGTTAGTATAGAACCCAGAGGCAGAGACGAATCGAGGTCACTGTCAGCCCTATCATTGAGTAAACCCATGGCATGTAGCAGGTGTACAGTAGTAGCAATATCAAGTATCCGCTGGTCAACAGTTTAACACTGACAGTATTTTCTAGGCAGATAATACTGTTAGCATGTACAGACAGTATATTGATTTTCTGTAGTAGATCTACGTATCTAGACAAATATACTAAAGGCAAAAGCCACATAACCACCTCCAATAACCACGGTCAATAACAGTGCTAACCTTCCAATACAGACAGGTGGCAGCTCACCCAGCAAGTACACTACGCTACATTGTTGGGCCAGAATCGTAGACGGTGGTGCAACGTTGGAACAACGTGGGTCCGACGTAGTGTGTCCGTTGGGTGCAACGTACTGCTATGCCTTAGACGGCCGATTTTGAGAGGCCTCCTACGAGTGGGTATATTAATAGATGGGCCATTTTCTGTTTACGTTGAGGCAAACGCTTGTAGTTTATTTGCATTATTAAATAGGATAATCGAATGCCCACACGGAGGCCTAACGTTACAAAACACTTTTCATATACACAGAAAACACAAGGAATTGGCCCAATGTTATTTGATTGTTGGTACATCGTCTACGACGCTGGCTAACATTAAAGCATCATTGGATGTCTCGTGTTTGTTGTGTAGCCAGTATGTAGGCATATGTAATGGTATGCGTGTTTATAATGTAGTGTAGTGCGATACAGTGAGGAGA
This sequence comes from Flabesymbios commensalis, assembly GCA_964017125.1. NCBI lineage: Eukaryota > Metazoa > Annelida > Polychaeta > Terebellida > Flabelligeridae > Flabesymbios > Flabesymbios commensalis. The sequence goes on from OZ024917.1 coordinate 51,471,370, forward strand.
AGATCAGTCATATTAAAAGAATATAATACATTTATTTACACACACATTACATTACCCAGCGTGGAGATCGGCTGGGGAGTTAAATCAGAACTAACTTAATATCTCAGTCTCTGTGTTATTTATCTATCTCTCGTATACATGTAAACTCTGCCAGCCCTAGATAGCACGTGGAGCGTTGCGTTCTTATCATGGTTCTCTCTGGTTGAATTGCGACATCCTGGGCAGTCTGATAGCGATGCCGCTAAACAATGCTATCTGTGTCACAACAACAGATAAGGCTGACAGAGCGAGAGAAAACAGCTTGACTATATAATTGCAAAGAGTAAGAAATTAAGTGAAATAATATTAATAGAATAATTGATACAAAATAAAATAATCAATAAAGAGTTCATCTCTTTACATCCCTCCCCCTGTTATAGCGAAGACGGAGGATGAGTAAAAAAACCCATAATTGTATCAAGTATTAATCATGTAAAAACAAAGAGAAAAATATGTATATGTGTGAAATATACATTAAAAGGAAAAACAAAGAGAAAAATATATAGTTGCGTGAAATATACATGAAAGGAAAAACTAAGAGAAAAAAATATATATTTTGCGTAAAATATACAATGAAAGGGGAGAGGTTACTAGCACATCACCCTGAAAACTGAACCTTCAGCGTTCAGTTATAATTAAAATAATACAAAAATAAAAATCAGTATTCACTTATATACATTTGTAGGATGTTAAATCACCATCCCGAATCTGAAATGTTTTCTGGTTGCAGAACAGGAACTGAATTAGGAATATGTTGCGTACCGATTGTTTCATAGGTATTAGGAACAGTGGTTGTACGCTGAAGGTTTGTACGTGGTTTCAAACGGTATTTGTACACTCTTGGAGCAAAATAACATACAATGATAATGATAGTGACTAGGAATGCACTTCCCAGAAACCACCACCACCACTGGTCAAATACTGAGGTAGTTGGATATTTGACATCGATTAAGTCAGAAAGCTGTAATGACTGTCGATCGACATCTGTGATCAGTAGATGGCGATCGGTAGGCATATTTTTAGCAAACGACAAAACCGTGTCATAAAAAGATACGTTGGGCAAATTGAACGTAAAAGAAGTCCGTAGTGTCATGTTGTGGGTCCTCATGAAAACAGAGAAAAGTTCCCATTGAGGAGACACAAGCCGACATGGGTACGGTAACATAAAAGAGTAAATATTAGCGGAAAGTACCACTGTCTGAGATGGTAGTCCGTAACACTGTAAAGTAAGCTCCGTTCCTAGAGTGGATAAAACATATTCATTGAAACCAATAGCGTACACCCAATCTAAATGAGGAAATACTAGTTCGCCAGGCACGGTTTTTACTCGTGCCAGTTTTAACACATTATTTGCAACATCAGGGGTATGGCTCACAGTAATATAACACTTGTCATCATATTTTGGTTCATGCTGCAACAAACTGTTAACACATGGGTACTGCATCGCAGAGCCCACACTGCTGGCTACGCACACCAATGGATCACGCCCCAAGCAGGTCGGCTCCAGCATGATGGTGTTATGTCTGGTGTCGTGGAGTAAGCTTGTAGGAAGGTTAAGTCTAATATAATGTTCACCAAGAGGTATTGGCCATACCTGGAATTGCAAATGTCTCCAAGCGTCGACAGCAACCAAGGGTAAAGTTGCTTTAAATACAATAATATCGTCATCAGTCCACAATGGTTTAACAATTGTATTCTGATAATACCACTCATAAGGGCTAATTATCTCAGAAGAAACAGGAAGGTTTAAGTTTAACATATTAAGTAGAACGTCTGGAGGCAGTATGCTTTCTGTTAGTCTACCAATTTCTACATTACCCCGCCTTGTCTTCCATGCCTGGTGGTTGTCAAGGAAATAGTCAGTCAGACTTTCTAATTGGTCCATGATGGAGTCCCATTGGTGACGTACATTAAATGCATTAGTCCAACGTTGTAGTAAATGTAATGCAGTATTAGTATATGTCAAACCTTTAATAGCAAAATCGTTAACATCCTTTAACATCTGGCGTGTTTTGTTCATTTCGTCAAAAGTATGATTCACCACTGAAGCAAAACGCACCATATCATGTCTAATTCGACCTTGATTAGTACCTAACTCACGTAATGTATCTTTGACATCGTTTACCTCTTTTGAAGTGGCAGTTCCAAATAAGAAGTGACTGGCTTTTCCGATGAAATCAAATAGTCCGCGCTTCTGGCGTTGTAGAGAATCAATATCATTGTCACCTTGCCACCAGCGATTCGGACTGTTCAGCTTTTGTTCAATCTGATCCAGTCTGTGTATCCACTCGCGAACCCACCGGTGTTCAATGTCCGTTGCTGAAATTTTGTTGAGGATTAATCGTTTTTCAGTGATGTACTCATAAAATTCTATGGGCACAACTGGTTCATTGAGTGTTATGATTAAAGTCCAATAACCAGTTATCACACGAGCAGTTTCATCTATTTTGACTTGCAGTCCGTCTTGGACAGGAGTAATCCAACCAGGGAGCGCGGCCGACACCCCCCAGAAGGTCACCAAGAAACACAATTTAAAGTAACACATGATTCTGTAACTAAATTTTAACTAAGATTTAATCTCGCACTGTCCATTCATCTGCAGTCCGTGTCAGACGAAGTGGTGAGACAGTTTGAGGAGTTGAAGAAGGCTGTGTAGTTGTAGCCGGATGTTGAGATTGTGCTAATGTACTGTCTCTGAACGAATAACGGTGTCTCACAGGCGTAGAATGCTGCGAAGTCGGAGTAGCTGGAGCACGTTGCGCCACAGGTGTAGACGGCTGTGGAGTTGGAGTGGCTGGAGTAGGTTGCGCCACAGGTGTAGACGGCTGTGGAGTTGCAGTAGCTGGAGTTGCTCTGATAGTAGGTGTGACTAGCAAATTGTCCGGTTGACCATGGTGTGGTGGACTAAATGCTTGGTGTGTAGGGGAGTGGCCCGTCCGTATATCGTCCCGTCTAGTCACGTCATAGTTTGTATTTTGAGGAGGGGACAACTGCACATGCTGTAGTCCCTCCTGCTGGCCCCAATCTGTATCAGGATCAACATATTGGAGTCTGGACCGATGTACAGCTCGCTCTTGGCCTGATGTGAGGTGTGTGACCCAATATGTAGGGTGTCGCACACGCTTCACAACCCACCCTTGCTCCCATTTTGGTGAGAAAGATGGCTGCAAGCCTGGCTTTCGCAGCAGTGCACTGTCACCTACTTTCAGTTTTGCACCTTCGGGCCTTTTTGCCATGCGCTGCTGATTAGCTATGCGACTGTGGCGTATATTGCGCCGAACATCTCTCCAAGTTGTCAAGAGTGTTTGCACACGATCATCTGTCGTGTCAGTAGTTAAGTGTGAATTTTGTAGTGGCAAACGACATGTACGACCATACAATGCTTGGAATGGACTTACTCCGACAGATGAATGTACATTCTGTCGATAAGCAGCCAAAGCTGTCCCAACCTGGCGTTCCCATGGCTGGTTTGCTCTAAATGCAAGCCGCTTGATCATCCCTTTAAAAGTCCTATGGAAGCGCTCAATCTTCCCATTAGCCTGTGGATGGTAGGCCGTTGTTCGATGATGGGCAATTCCATAGGCTGTCAATAGACCCGCAACTTCGCTATTGCAAAATTCATTTCCATTGTCGGAAATTATAATCTCCGATGCACCATATTGTGGAATATAGCGTGTTGCTAATATTTCCGCAATGGTACTGCTAGTTTTATTTGCTATGGGAAAAGCATCTGCCCATCCCGTGAGATGGTCTATTAGGGTAAACAAGTATTGATGACCATGTCGCGAACGTGGAAGGGGCCCAACAAGGTCCATAGACACAATTTGGTGAGGGTAATAGGGAATAGGCATCTCACCTAAATGTACATGTGCCTTTGAGGTTGCAAAAACCTTGCAAGCACCACATTTAGCAAGAATTTCTTTTATGTCTGCACACATGCCTGGCCATACGTATGTTTCCTGTACATGATACAGAGTCCTTACAAACGCGCCATGACCTGCTTGTTCGTGCCTGTTTTTAACGACCTGGGAGCGCCAGCGCTTAGGTAGCAATACACGGGGATAGTGTGCATGCTCATAGCCTGGTCGCTTGGTAGAAAATAAAATGTCATTTTGTAGTATGTAGTCAGTGTCATGTCCCGCATCACTATATATGTCTGGGAATTCTAATTTTTGTGCTGCTATAAGTGCTGTACTCTTAATACCATCAAACGTGAGAGGTAGCTGCCAAGTGACGGCGCAGACTGGAATTTTGTCTGGGATGCGAGCGCGACTCAGCATATCAGCTCGAGCATTGTCCTTTCCAGCCTTATATCTTATCGGCGCACCGAATTCACTTATCTGTACAGCCCATCTCTGTAGTTTGGTATTTGCAATTTCTGATTGAAAAAGGGACTTAAGGGGTTTATGGTCTGTGATGATCTCAAACTTTGACCCCCAAAAGTAGCACCTAAGCTTTTGGAGAGTGTAGACAATAGCGTAGGCCTCTTTCTCTATAGTAGCCCACCTACGTTTAACGCTGTCCAGGGTATGAGATAAGTAGTGTATTACACGCTCTACACCTTCCTCATCTTCCTGGACCAGAATGGCACCTACTGCATAATCTGACGCATCAGTGTACAATTTGTAAGGACGGTCAGTTCTTGGGTAGGCTAGAACGACGTCGGTCAGCAATACGGCCTTAAGTTTTTCAAAGGCACGTTGCCTCTCATTTGTCCAAATCCATTCTGCTCCCTTCTTTGTTAAATCTACTAATGGTTGAGATATAGCAGCATAATTGGGCACAAGCTGACGGTAATAGCCAGACATGCCCAAAAATGTTCGCAGCTGACTTACCGTGGATGGTGTTGGAAGGGCGGCTATAGCTTTTAATTTCTCTGGGTCAGCAGATATACCATCTGCTCCCACTATATAGCCTAAAAGCTTTAATGCAACTTTAGAGAATGAGCACTTTGAAGGCTTAAGTGTAAGATTGTGATCACGAAAGCGCTCCAAAACAAGGCGTAAATTTTGAGCATGCTCCTCTTTTGTTTTACCGAATACAACCACATCATCAAGGTAGACGAGACAAATTTCGCCAACCAATCCGTGGAGTACACGTTCCATTGTTCTCTGGAAAATTCCGGGCGCATTGCATAAACCAAAGGGCATACGCACAAATTCAAAGAGACCTTTGTGGCAGACAAAGGCCGTCTTAGGAATGTCAGCTGCAGCCACCGGAATCTGCCAGTAACCGCTTTGTATGTCCAGAGTCGTAAAAACTTTCGCGCCCTGTAACTGATCGAAGATGTCCTGTATCAGTGGCAGGGGGAATGAATCTTTAATTGTGACTGCATTTATGGCCCGATAATCTACGCAAAACCGAAGTTCGCCGGATTTCTTGGGAACCAAGGTTATGGGCGAAGCCCATGGAGACGTCGATGGGCGGATTATGCCTTGTGCCAGCATATCATCCACCTGTCGACTAATCTCCTTGCGCTTACTAAGGGCAGTCCTATACGCGCGTTGACGTATGGGACGTGCGTCTGCTGTGTCTATTGTACATTCAATGAGTTTACATGCTCTTAAATTTTGTTGTGGTTTGTCAAATACGTCTTGCATGTCAGCTAGTACAGTGTCAATCTGAGGTTCACCAGAGGATATTATGGCCACCGCGCTCTCAGTTCTGGGAGCATCTGGGCATGGAATGAGCGCAAACAGGGCGCCAAACCATGTGAGAGATTCTGCTTTATAATCAATCTCAGCCTCTCCTCTGTTCAGCTCGTCAGACCCGAGTATCATAGGATAACCGAGCCCTTTAACCACAAGAGCCTTAATGAGTCCTACTCCTGCTACAGTCAATTCTATTAAACCTAATGTCTCTAGTTGTGTACCCCCTAACCCACACACCGTATTAGAAGCATTTATTAACTCTGGTCTTACCCGGTTTGCGTAAATCTTCTGGCATGTGTCTGCATCCATTATTGTAATAGCACTTCCTGTGTCGACGAGCACATCAATCTGCAGTCCGCCAATGGACAGGCGGACTACTCGCCGACACCCAGTTACCAGTTTAAAGAATTATTCTGGCTCTGGTTTGTTGCTGCTGCTGCAGTGGTTTTCCGTTTCTTCCTGTCATTTCCTCCACAATCGATGGTACGGTGACCGACCTGGCCACATTCTGCGCAGATCGGAGTTCTGTTAATGTGGTACTTAGCATGACAGTCAACTTTACGGTGACCACTGCGGCCGCACCTGAAGCATTCACCTGTGGGGTACTGACCTGGAGTAGTCCTCTTGGTTAGTTTAGGTTGGGGTACCTTGCTGCTTTTGTAAGCTGTGGCCTTTTTCTTGGTACCACCATGAGGAGAATCTTTAGCCTTTAATTTTCCAACTTCCGTTGTTAGCCGTTTGACTGCCAGCGTCAATGCCTCCATCTCTGCATTCCGTGTAGCTGGTTGTGCTGATGTTGGAGCACTGACGGTAGCAGCACCTGCTTTGTACTCTCTACTGGGAGGTACCAGTGTGGAAAAACGGTAGTTCTCGTTGGCGAGTGTCTGGGCTACCTCCATCGTTTCATCCAATGTTTTATTTTCAGTCTTATGAAATGTCCTGCGTGATAGTGCATTATCCCGCAGACCACGCAAGAACAGCGTCTGCACTCGCACCATTTCAGCCCCTGGGGTGACACCTGTTGCATATGCACGCTCTGTATGTGTTCTGAAGCGACTAATGTATGCTGCTTCAGTTTCATGCATATCTTGTTTTACATTTGCTAGAGTAGCAAGGTAATGTAAGTCTTCAGCAGTGTGCAAAAAGTTTCTAACAATACTCGCCTTAAGAGTTTCCCATGTAATGTCTGTTGTATTGGTGAACAGAGCAGCCTGTAATCCACCTCTTGCATTTTCTTTACACAAAGCTAGAGTGAAGTCATCTGCACCAACCTTTTTATGGTGAAGGTCTAGGATTCGGAGCCACTCACGAAGTGCTGCGGCTTCGGTACCATCACAGGTACCAAGTGACTGGCCAGCAACTCTAAGACTTTCAAGTCTACGTTGTGCCTTTGCTTGTGTTGTGAGAGCTGTTGTGGTAGCTTCTGTCTGTGCTTTTAAAGCGTCAGTTAATTCTGCCCACTGGGCGCCAGTCACAGACATGGTGAATTACGGCTATAGTGGCGAATTATCTCACTGTGTAAATCCAGGCTTGTAAAATCCAGTTATGATCACTGTCCTCCCTTATTTTAAGAGAGGACTGGCATTAGCTCGCCAGTTGTAATGGTATGCGTGTTTATAATGTAGTGTAGTGCGATACAGTGAGGAGAAGATCAGTCATATTAAAAGAATATAATACATTTATTTACACACACATTACATTACCCAGCGTGGAGATCGGCTGGGGAGTTAAATCAGAACTAACTTAATATCTCAGTCTCTGTGTTATTTATCTATCTCTCGTATACATGTAAACTCTGCCAGCCCTAGATAGCACGTGGAGCGTTGCGTTCTTATCATGGTTCTCTCTGGTTGAATTGCGACATCCTGGGCAGTCTGATAGCGATGCCGCTAAACAATGCTATCTGTGTCACAACAACAGATAAGGCTGACAGAGCGAGAGAAAACAGCTTGACTATATAATTGCAAAGAGTAAGAAATTAAGTGAAATAATATTAATAGAATAATTGATACAAAATAAAATAATCAATAAAGAGTTCATCTCTTTACAGCATATGTGGGTTAGTAAAGATGACAATATAGACACCAAACAAAGCGAGCCAACCCCAACGCGTTCAACCAATTAGACGCGGGGTAACATTACCCTTTTCACGCTAGTTATCTTTTTAAAATTTACACTCACTTAAAGTTGTGTCTCGCTACCGCGACCCACAACTTCAAGTGGATGAAAATTACTCAGATTTGTTGAATTTGATACCAAACATTTGAGAATCTGTTTAAACACTTATTTAATTCCCAATGACAGTGATTTGATGGGCTCATAAGGCGGATTTAAAGCGACCGTAGTCGGGCTTTAGCGCTCAAAGTTTAAACAAACATCAGATGAAGATCTTACGTCTGCTGGTCAAACATCATAAAACCAGTGATCACAAATAGGCCTATCCCCTCGTCTTCGTCCCAACATTAAAACAACATTGGGTCGACGTCTCGTGTCTGGTGGGGAGAATTAGGGTTATTTATATAACCACACATGCTCAGCAAGCACGAGACGTTGAACAAATGGTGGCCCAATGTTATTGTCTTGTGCTAGCTGGGCAGTAACATATTCCCCTCCCAGTAAACGCGATACTCCGACTCAATGTTGGCTCAATGCTGGGCCAGCGTCGCAGACGGTGTCCCAGCATTGAGCCGACATTGGGTCAGTGTATCTTGTTGACCGGCTCACAGATCAGGGACACGGTAACCATTGATGCAACGCTGTGTGGATATTTTGTTTGAACGAGAGTCATTCAATAACGCCAGTCGTATTATCCATTTATCTGTTTATAACCACGCCACCATTATTTCCCTATGACACATACACAATGTTTTTGTGATGATGTGGATTATGTATTTTGCTGACTCATTTGATGGTGGTGTTTTGAAGATGTATAGATATAAAACCTACTAATCCCTGGAGAATTAATATGTTGTTAATGACTGGTGTCATAGGGTCTGCTGCCGTACAAAGCCAAAAGGCAGTAATATCCCTAACCAGTCAGCAGATACTGCCTTTTGGCTATGTAGAGCAGTATGCTTGAAGTGATATACTGTTCTATTTATTAACACTTTAAGCCCTCACGATGCATTAAAGCATCATTTTACATCCCTGAAAACAGACTTAATTTTCCTACAACCAAGGGTTTTAGAAGGGAAATTTCCATGAAAATGGTTTACCAATACATGGCAATTTTTTTCAATTTTTAAACCACATCAAATCATCTTCATCCACTACAAGTCGAGAATTGCGACAGCAATTCGCGGCTTGTAGTGGATGAAGATGACAATGATAAAGCCAGGCTCGAAAGGGTTAATACATATACTTAATATATGTGCATGTATGAGTGCATGTTTGTAAATCACCGTCACGCCATGGCCAAAATAAATCTGTATATCATATTTTAGGTAATAGTCTACATCTGGATTTAAAATCAGAGAAAATGAGAAAACCAACTTTTATATATATGTAGGATATTGTTTATGATGTCACTTATCACGTGTCAATCTCAATCATAGCCAATCATGTCTAGGTTCAGTGCGTAAAGTAGTGGACACGTCACCGGTTTACCGGGAACCTATGACACAACAAGACTACATAAGTCCAGGAGCTCCCGCTCCGAATTATAATTTGATTTAGGCAATTTTGTGTAGGGTTATTAATGTAGTCCTAGGCTAGGTCAAAAATCAAGACGCAAGACAACTAGGTCTAAGAAGCTCAGTCTAAGAGTAAGATAAAAACTAGACTGTCTGTCAGAGATTGCAAACCTCCATTGAAATTAATGATCCTAATCAGTATCCCAGTAATGGTCTACCTATCTGGCACGGTTCACCCGATATCAGGCCAATCGAGGTAAATAATAGCTGATTTACGGTCATTTTGAATTCGCTATAGACTAGTTAAAAAAATTAAGGGTGCATTCTCCCCCGAAACCTCACAATTTGTTTTATAGTAATGGACTAGCATCTAACACAGTTTGCAAAATATTGGGCATGTGAAAGTAAATAATGACCGATAGGGTGCTATTTTGCATTTGATCGAGTCGGAATTTTTCAAGATGCATCCTCATTTGAAATCTCACATTTCATTCTATAGTAATGGTCTAGCCATCTAGCACGGCTTACCAAATATCGGCCATGTGAAAGTGAATAATGGCCAATAGGCGGCCTTTTTGAATTTGATCGAGTCCAAATTTTTCCAGATGCATCCTCAGCTGAAGTCTCACATTTCGTTCTATAGTAATGGTCTAGCCATCTAGCACGGTTTACCAAATATCGGCCATATGAAAGTGAATAATGGCCGATGGGCGGCCATTTTGAATTTAATCAAGTCGAATTTTTTCTAGATGCATCCTCTCCTGAAATCTCACATTTTGTTTTATAGTAATGGTCCACCAAATAAACGCTATGTGAAAGTGAATAATGGCCGATAGGCGGCCATTTTGAATTTGATCGAGGCAATTTTTTTCAAGATACATCCCCTCCTGAAATCTCACATTTTGTTGTATAGTAATGGTCCAGCTATCTAGCACAGTTTACCAAATATCGGCCATGTGAAAATGAATAATGGCCGAAAAAGCGGCCATTTTGAATTTGTTCAAGTCAATTTTTTTCAAGATGCATCCTCATCTGAGATCTCACATTTCGTTTTGTAGTAATGGTCTAGCCATCTAGCACGGTTTACCAAATATCGGCCATGTGAAAGTGAATAATGGCCGATAAGCGGCCATTTTGAATTTTATCGAGTTCAAATTTTTTTCAAATGCATCCTCTCCTGAAACCTTACAATTTGTTTTATATTAATGGTGTAGATATCTTGAGCGGTTTTCATGATATTCCGCAATATCAGGCCTATCTAGGTGAATAATGGCCGATAGGCGGCCATTTTGAATTTTATCAACGTGAAATTTTTCAAGATGTATCCTCTCCTGAAACTTCTCAATTTGTTTCATAGTAATGGTGTAGCTATCTTGAGCGCTTTTCATGATATTCCGCAAAATCTTTTAGTCGGATTTACCGATGTTATAAATTAAGTCAAAGTGCTGGGTCAACTTCAAGGTCAAGGTCCAAAAACCTGAAAAGGAACAACTAGGGAACATGTATGTGCAATATGACTGTAATCGGCCCAGTACTTTTCGAGATCTGCTCCGGAAACGAAGTGTGCGTCAAAACATCTAAATGGGTCATAGTTCTGAACCAAAAGTAGGTCAGAGTTCATATACTCCAAAAGCCACAACTAGACCCCCTAGAGGTGTTGTGTGTAAGATTTGAAGACAATCGGACAAGTACTTTCAGAGATATGCTCCGGAAACGAATTGTTCACGGACGGCCCAACGCCGTAACATCATCATTTTCTCCTCTGCGACCTTGCGTATAGAATTCAGATTAAAAATATTTTAACCTGTCCATTAACCACCTGGAAGTAACCCACATACCAAAAATTGTTATCCTAGTTTATTTTCTTACAAAGTTATAGACAAAAGAAGAGGTAAAAACAGAACGGAGGCGGAATCCATAGCTCCCTCCGTCTCACATACGGTGACGGCGGGAGCTAAAAAACACACCAAATAGATAGATGTCATGGATTTAGCAGTGGTTTTAGAAAAAGTCATTGCATATTATGATAGTCAGTGTGCAGCGCCAGAGAAGACACTTTGATCCTTTCTTCGTCATTGCGCGTGGAAAAAAAAATTGTACAACTACAAATGGAAAGAAGCTGATTAGAAGCAGTCGTTGACAGTAAGAGATCACTGAGGTATGAGTGTTCATGAATAATAATGTGAGTGAGGAAAAGGCTACGGTATATAACTTGAACTTTATTCATTAGTTGACCGTAGCCAAAGCATTCAAATTGAAGACGTTTCTTCTGACTCGGTTGTTATCTCACACGGTGTCCAAGGTGCGGTCCTTGTGCCTGTACTGTTCACTCTAAACACAACACGTACTCTTACTTAGTCAAATTCTAGCAAATCATGGCGTCAGTCACAATCTCTACGCTGACGACACACAGATTGTCATATTTTCTTTTGAAAAACTTGAACTTTGTCTACAAATCGTTTAAATGTGCATTGCTGCCCGGCAAGATTATAAAAAAGTATCAAACATATTTAAACAAATATTTAAAAAGAAACAAATTTCAAAAAATGTTTTAGTCCCTTCTCCCGTAAATTTATACAATAGTTTGCTGACGATGGGTGTGCAAAAAAAATTCTCACCCTTGCACATCTTTTAACAAAAACATTGCCCCAATTCCACTTATACCCCTATCCCAAGAAAATAATACATATATAAACGTTTTAGAAAGATGGAACAGTTAGGGAAATAATTTTGCCTGCAATTTTGTTTTCAAAATACCCCTGAGTCATTATTAATTATGGAAAATGAAATGAAATTTCATTTCATTTCATTAATTATGGAACAGCCTTCATATTCGAAATTGACCAAGCTATGGGGGAAGTTGGACCATGGAAAACAATTAGAGCAATCAGTTTATAGTTAAGAAAAGTGGCTTGTTTACAAGAAAGGTCACATGGCACATGACCGGCTCAGGTGTGTGGGGGTGGGGGTGGGTGTGGGATGGATCAATATAATTGCAATCAGTTTTATATTAAGGAGTGCATCGTCCTTACAATAAATTTCTATGTTAAACAAAGACTTTAACGGCTGTGTTGATCTCAATAAATTTTGCTATGGAACATCCCTCATCTCCTAACTTGGTCGGAATAGGGCCCATGGTTTTTTTATTAAAATCGGACAGACGGACGGACGCACAGATAACAGGACAAAGGGTAATTCTAAGCTAAAAAGGACACTACTATTATAAGTAGGTCCCCGATATAAATACTTGAACAGCTAAAAAGGATCATGCGAAAGTCATGCAAAAGAGTACAATCCCAAAACCAATATTTATAATACCAGACTTCACTAGGAGCGTGTCGGGCACGTTGTACTATAGTAGAGGCTGCGATGAGAGACACCTGGTGAATGTATCACAACCTTTAATAAATGACAATGTGTCTGTACACCAGTATCAGCTCAATGCTGGGCCAGAGTCTCAAATTCGTCTGAAAATTGAACTGCAAGCTTCACAAGAAATAAATATTTTCTAACTGGATATTCTAAAAATCGCTTACTAAGAAGTTTTTTTTTTTTAGATACTTTAATTTATTATGGCAGCGGCTCAACAACGCATATATATCCGCGTCTAAGGGTCCACGCGTATCCTGCTAAATCCATGTATATCAATATAATCATAAATGCCCATATATACTTTTATACAGGGTCCGGCAGAACAAGGGTTAACCCTTGTCCTGTTTGAGGCATATGATTGTATAATATCGGGTCAGATAATACATCTGCTATTTGATGGCATTTTATTTGCTCTTAAAGGGACTGGCCCAGGCTAAAATCATCAAAAAATCGGTGATTTTATTTCGGGTTCTTAATATGACCATATGATGTAAGCATGTACATAGACTAGAACTGCAAATTTTTATAATTTTTGTGCTGCGCATTCACCAGTTAGGCTAGATATAGAGACAAAATTCCTGATTTGTAATTATTGACAACCATGTCAAAAATAAGAAATGCGGGAATTTCGTCTCTATATCTAGTCTAACTGGTAAGTGCGCAGCACAAAAATTTTGAAAATTTGCAGTTCTAGTCTATGTACATGTTTACATCATATGGTCATATTAAGAACCCGAAATAAAATCACCGATTTTTTGATGATTTTAGCCTGGGCCAGTCCCTTTAAACTTACTGCAAACCGTACATGGCAGGTGTGAAGCGTTTTGAAACAGAATCACTATATACAACTTTAAAGACCCTGTCAAGTAATTTTAGTAGTGTAATCAAAGTATATGCTACAATGAACTGTCCTGTAATTGAGCAGAGTATTTTACTACAGTAATTATCAGTTGTTGTCAAAACCAAAAACTGAAAACGTACCCCTTCTCTGGGCTCATGACTTCACACACAACAAACGCCCATTTTTGCCTCTTAAATAACATTGAGTCTGCATCGGGTCAATGTATCATGTTTGTTGTACTTGTACATGAACATTAGACATGTACATTCGATTCCCAATCATTTTAATAGACCAGCATTGATAGGGTGAACAAGGGGTGAGACAATGCTCGACGTTGGCCAGGGGCGGTGGTTTGTTAGTTAGGTAACCGTCGCTGAGAGTGATTTTACGACAAATGAGAGTTAATCCGTAGAGTAAACTCCATGTAGCCGACCATTTTTGCTATTTAATGCCTTGTTTTATGATGCTGGGGATAAAAAAATAAAAAAAGGTAATAAGATAAAGATAATATTTTTCGCTAACGTGATTTCTATATCTATATGTCGAAATGGGTTGTGATGAGCTGGTATGGCACTAGCTATCTATGGTCTATCTCCTGAGCTGTATCAAGATAGTATTCTAATTTAATTTTGGGCTTCTTTGAATGGTCAGCATGAGACATTTCTTTTATTACATGATGCCTCTTGTGACCACTAAAAGTAGCTTATTCTAAAAACGTTGGATTTTGATTTTTAAAAGCAGCTAGACATGCCAAAGTTGCATGATTGGCGGCTTCTATATGATTGACATTATCAGTTGTTTTCATACATTGAGGCCATCTAGCAGCCTAGGCTGTCGCTGTGAATACATTACTTGATGTCGAGCGTTGATCCAATGTTATGTTGACGTATTGTTGCAGTTTCAATTGTTTTGCTTATAGTTTTCTTTGTAGTGTTCCATTAGTTTGTCTAAATAAGATGTTGTATCTCGCTTTTTGAATATTTCATTCAGTTCTTTTTGTAGTTTGAATAGTTCCGAATTTTCTTTTAACGAGTGTATGAATTTATTGGATAATGTCTGTAATCTTTCGCGGATAAGTTCAATACCTGACATTTCATGTAGGTCTGTGATTCGAGTGTGTATCGCTTTTCTAAAAGCTATTTGTAATGCTTTATTTTGTACTTTTTGTAGTTTTTCTAAGTGAACTTGGGCCGCGGATAGCATAACTATCACGCCGTATTCTAGTACTGGTCTCACATATGTTTTGTAGATCCTCATTATTGTTTTTGGGTTGCATCCCCAGTCTGTACCACTAAGTAATTTTAAAAGGTTAATTCTTCTGTTTGATTTAGCAATGGCAATGTCGATATGTTGACCATAGTTCATTGTTTTTGTTATGGTGACCCCAAGTAGTTTAGCTTCTGCAACGTGTTCTATTTCTTCGCCAAAAAGTTTTATTTTTAATTTGCCGTGTTTTCTTCCATTTCTTTTTAATATAATTAGTTGCGTCTTTTTGGGATTTAATTTTATTCTCCATTTTGAGCACCATGCTTCTGGGTCTTTTAATGTCTTAGATATTCTATATTGTACATATACATTATTTGGATCAAATGTCCACATGCCTAAGTCGTCTGCGAATTGTGAAATCTTTACTTGGTTATTAAGGGGATCAATAGGTAAGTCATTGACATATATTAAAAAGAGTCATGGGCTGAGATCCGAGCCTTGTGGCGTTCCGGCGTTTAACTGGACATTGTCTGAGGCTTCGTCATTTATATTTACTGATATCGTTCTATTGGTGATAAATGAGGACATTAATCTAACTATTTTTCTGGGTAGGTCGCCCGTCATTAGTTTGTGTCTCAAGCCATTGTGCCATACAGAGTCAAATGCTTTTTCTACATCGATGAACACAGCAGCGCCTACTCTATTTGCTTCGTGGGCTATTAAAGTGTCGTCTGTAAGTCTGAGTATATGTTCCATCGCACATCGTTTATTTCTATATCCTAACTGCCAGATATTAAAGAATGATTTTTCTTCCAGTTCACCTCTGATCCTATTCGCCAGTATTTTTTTTCGAATAATTTACCTATGCAGCTCAATAAACTAATGGGTCTGTAATTTGTAGTTATTTTTGGGTCTTTATCGGGTTTTGGGATCATAATTCCCGTAGCCTGCTTCCATGCTTTTGGAAAATAACCTATTTTTAAGCAGATGTTATATATATATTCAAAGTATTCGAAAACGATATCTGGGCATTGTTTTAAAACTGGGTACATAATCTCATCAGCTCCTGGCGCTGAGCGTCCTCTGGTTTTAGTTAGTTGGATTTTGATTTCCGCAATAGTTATTTCTCTCATTTTCGGACTATCATCGCCAATTTCTTCTTTTTCATGATCTAATGTATTAAAGAGTTGGTGGTTTGAAGTGATTGCATCGTCTACTTCTTTCATAAATTTGTCGTTAAAAATGGGTTCCTGGTGGGTATTGTGGATTTTTCCTAGTGTTTTAGCAAACGCGTTTGCTTTTTCTTTATCATTTTCAGTTGATTTCCCATTTGAGTTAATTACAGGGTTATTGTTGGTCGTTTGGGATTTCTTACCACTAATTCTGTTGAACGTATTCCGGAGCATTCTACTATCTTTCGCCTCGTCAAGGTCTTTTGTGTTTTTTCGCCACCAGGTGTCCTTATCGTTTTTTACTGCTTTGGCGACTATTATTTTTTGTTGGTTGGCGTCTTTCATGTATTGGGTCCTGGGTTTTTTGTGCTACTCGTCTGATTTGTCTTTTTAATTTAATTAGTTTGCTATTCTCCTTTGATATGAAGAAATCCATATCTTTAACTTTACTTTTGGGACACGATTTATCTAATGCTGCCTTGATTATGTTTTCTAGGGTGTCACAGGCTACGTCTATCTCAGACGGCCATTCAGCTTCAGTCATAATTAGATTATTAATGATATATTTTTTAAATCTGGACCAATCTGTTTATTCGTGTTGGAGTATTTCTTTCTTATTTTGTCTGATTAATTTTGATGACTTGATCGTCAGGTGTACAGGGAGGTGGTCGCTTCCTACGGGGCGGTGGCGGTGGTGGCCATCAATTTTAGTGTCGCACCTGCATTCATGCAGCGTTGGACGGGCATTTCGTGATGACTTTGGTCAGTTTTATAACATCATACAGCAGCATCCGTTACATGTATATGTACATGTATTATAACCAGCCAGGCATGATTACATCTTGGGACGTCACGAATAAGCTCCGCCCTCTACTTTTGCATTTGGGAAAATCGATCCCAGTTAGCATGGTTAGTTAAAACGGACAGCCGAGCACTCTAGTCTTTAAAAAGTCATTTAAAATATAATAAAGGATGACTTTATGCAGAGTAAGTCTGGGGACTACATGGGGCCATTAATTTCACAGCACTGCGTTTTCTGTGTTGCTACGCTGTAAAAACAACAACCAATACTGTCAACTGTCACATAAATAACACTTATAGATAATTAGTGCCCATAATTAGTCACCAATATCACTGGCAAATGCGTTCATCAGACACTACAACTGTGTTTTCTGTGCACTGCAACCAAAATCTTTTCATTTCGCGGCCAGGCACTGCCTATATACAAAATCACGAGCAATTCGGATTAGCGGTTCTCGAGATATCGCATTCACAAATCCCTTCAAGCGACGGCGGCGGCGGAGACGCGGCTATCCCAGCAAACACAAAACATTTGTATAACCTTTATACAACGTCGGCCCAACGTCTTCGACGTTGGTCCAACATTGTATAAATGTTATACAAATAGTTTGTGTTTGCTGGGATCAGATGAACAAATACATGCATCCCGGGGGATGGACGATCGTCCACTCACCTACTACAGTGAGGCGTGGCCTTCACCTCTGTGCCTATCAGGTCGGCCAAGTAGATCTGGTTCACCGCGTCGTTCCCCAGCTCCAACATCACCTTCAACTGTTCCTGCTCCCAGGCGTCCAGCGTCATGGAGCGAACCTTGGACACGTGAACTCCCAGACCTCTGTACGTGTGTGAGCAACACAAATAGGCGTCAATCGGGAATCACAAAGAAATAGATTTACTTGTCATCCCGAGTTGTCAGCTGCCATTTTTTTCAAATTACGATAATATTTATATTTATGTGAAAATAGACATCTCTCAAATGGACTTAATATTTGATAAACTAAGATGTTATACTAGGCTCCATGGCATTGTAATTGGTCCGAAACTTACTGGGACTCGTATATACACAAGACTTCACACAAAAATACAAAATGAAACACATTTCTCGGATATTAGTATATGAGACAAACTACATATATAACTGACATATATAACTGACAAATACGTTTATTTTTCATTTCATTTCATCTTAGCCTACTACGTAAAAATTCAAAATATTCCTTTATAAAATCAGCCGTTTCTATATAATAGCTTGTGAGTTTTGCATATTTTTTTAAGGGAAAACAGTCATCATGAAATGCAACTATTATAAAGATTCAAGCATTGGCTCGATGTTATCTGAGACTATCGTACATTTGGCCAACTGAACGTGTGGCAACATCTTAAAATAAACTGTGACGAAAAATTCTCATGTAACACAAAAAAGTTCAACGCAATGTGGATTTAAAGTTGGGCCACTGTCTGCAATATTAAACCAGCATTGAGTCAACATATCTTATCTGTCGTAAACACATCAAACGCGATGTTGACCCAATGCTGGTTTAATGTTAAACCCTTATCCTGCTGACTTGTTTGTTTCTATTTTTCGTCATTTGAAGCCGGAATAGCTGATGCAAATTCCAGCTTTAAATGACGAAAAATATTTATATTAATGAAAAATCGACGTTTCCAAACTGAATTATTTGCTTAGAATCTTCTACAGACTACTTTATCAATGTAGGCGGCATTTAATTTGGATTTAAACCTGCTTGTCTAGCTAGCACTACAAGGGTAAATTGGGATTGGATGAACATTAACCTTTTAACCGCCAAATTATTCAATCTGAATTTTCACCCGCTTGAAATTGTATCTCGCTGACGCGATCCACAACTTCAAGTGAGTGAAAATTATTCAGATTCGACAAAATGGAGGTCAACTGTTTTCAAATATTGCTGATTGATGTTACATTTTATCTTCGACATGTTTAAAAGGTGGTACTTTATGTGCTAATAAAAAATGAAAACCCGAATATATGCGGCACCGGCGGTTAAAGGGTTAAAGAGTTTGCTACAGCTATCACCCACCTGTGTATGCCTGAGCATTCTATACAGAGGGAAATCCCCAGGTTGATGCTGGACCAGCGTGGTTCAGGAGTAGAGCAGTCACAGCACAGGTCATTACCGGGAACAGCCAGGATCTGCTGCATACGACTGAAAGAAAAGTAACGGGGGAATGCTGCGTTAACCATTTAAGCCCTCACGATGCATAATGCATCATTTTAAATCCCCTAAAACAGGTTTATTTTCCTACAACTAGGGGTTTTTGAATGAAAATGTCCACGAAACTGCTTTACCAATACATGGGAATTTTCTTTAATGTTTGAATCACATCAAATCATCTTCATCCACTACCAGTCAATTCGCGGCTTGTAGTGGATG